>PVJS01021662.1:0-31285 GCA_004027185.1 Glis glis
AGAGAGAGAGAGAGAGAGAGAGAGAGAGAGAGAGAGAGACAGGGAGAGAGAGAGAGAGAGAGAGACAGGGAGAGAGAGCTAGCTGAGGCTGGCCATGAACCTGGATCCTCGGGTCTCCGCCTCCCAAAGTGCTGGGATTACAAGCGTGCGCCACCACGCCCGGCTTTCCAGTGGAATTTTTTATCTTGATGAAAATGTTCTACCTCTTGTTAGGTTTGATCCAAAGCTGCTTCTATACCTATCTTAGGTTTGGCCCAAAGGTTTCTCCATTCATGGAGAACTATAACCTAACTTGATGTGTAAACAGTCTATTACCTACAAGTAGCTGATTCTCAGCCAAGTACAGCCAGACACATGTTCAGACCATGTTCAGATAAGACAGACACAAGCTGTAACCAGTCCGATTGTCTCTTCCATTTTCTGTATGTCAATTATTTCCCCGATTGTAAATATAACCTGCTCATGTGGTGGAGCTGGGCATTCTGAGCTAGTGTTTGGCTCAAATTGCTGCCTGATTCTAGAACTTTATATAAAGCTAATTAATATAGGCAATAAATAAATAAGAAAGAAAGGAAGGACAGAAAGAAGAGAAAGAAGGAAGGAAGGAAGGAAGGAAGGAAGGAAGGAAGGAAAGAAAGAAAGAAAGAAAGAAAGAAAGAAAGAAAGAAAGAAAGGAAAGAAAGAAAGAAGGAAAAAGCCCCTGGGAAGACCACATGGCTCAGTGTCTCTATCCAGCTTTCTCAGAAATTCCAATAAATGTTACTTTAATAGAAGACAAAGGAATAGCAATGGAGAAGAACTGGGAAACATATTCTTGGTGGGGGCTTCGACCAGCTAGAACAAAATGACAGCCTGTTCTTTGACTCGTAGTAGAGGCTCAGAGAAAAAATGGTTACCACAGCCAAGAAGTGTGTGATGTCCTTTATCACTGCTTTTTGGTTTGCAAAATGGTAGATCAGAAATGAGGTTCCTTTAATAGTGCCCTGGAGAGATTTTGCATTTTAGTTATTTTGTGTGTGTGTGTGTATGTGTGTGTGTGTGTGTGTGTGTGTGTGTGTGTGTGGTACTGGGGATTGAACCCAGGGACAATTCTACCTCTGAGCTACACCACCAGCCCTTTCTATTTTTTATATTTTTGCTAGGTTGCTGAGAGTCTTGCTATGTTACGGAGGCTGTCCTCAAACCTGTGATCCTCTTGTCTCAGCCTCCTAAGTACTGGGATTATAGGCGTGCACCAACCACACCTGGCTCATTTTAGATACTTTAAAAAATATAATTGTTTTTAGAGATTATAAATTCTTCTCCTTTGTGATTTTGCTTATATTCAAGTGGAAAATGTATTTATGCAGGAAACATATTTTTTTTAATTTGGGGCAAGAAAATATTTGGGAGCTCGCTGACAAAATGCTTTCTTATTCTTTCTTTGTTTTATTTATTTTCTTTAGGTCTACTACAGGAGTTATGCTTGGTGATTTAAATTCAGATCCAAGCCGGGCGTGGTGGCGCACACTTGTAATCCCAGTACTTGGGAGGCTGAGATTGGAGGATTCGGGTTCGTGGCCAGCTTCAGCTACTTAGTGAGGCCTCCACAACTCAGTAAGACCCTGTTTCAAAATAAAGAATAAAAAATAGGGCTGGGGGTGGAGCTCGGAGGTAGAATGCCCCTGGGTTCAATCCCCAGTACTTCAAAAAATAAAATAAAATAAAATAAAATAAATTCAGATCCAAGTAATCAATTTGTTTTAAATCATAAGCGTATGAACTTGTTAAAATAGGGAACTAAATATCTCTGAGTCTTAAGTTTTCAAATAAGTGGAAACACAAGCACATTAAGTAATCTTGCATGTGTATTTTTAGCTAGATCTATTTCCATCAAGCATATTGTTTATCTTTTTGTAAGGAATAATTAAAATGCTTAAGTGCTATCAGGCAAATGATTTTGTTATTTAATTATTAGGCTTAAAATGAAGTTAAGCTGGCTAAAATTTTAGATAATTTTTTAAAAAATTCAACCTTTGAGACAAATTTTAATGATGTAAATAGTTGGGGGAAGGAGAAAATAGCTGTAGATAAGCTAGCAGTAGTAAATAAGAACAAAAATTAGATATCAATTTTTCAGTAGTTAAGGCAGAAATAAATCATGTTGAGCCAGGCATGGGGTTGCATGCCTGTAATCCAAGTGCTTGGGAGGCTGAGACAGGAGGATCACAGGTTTGAGGCCAGTCTCAGCAACTTAGACCCAGTTTCAAAATAAAAAGTAAAATAGGGTTGGGGTGTAGCTCAGAAGTAGAACACCCCTGGATTCAATCCTCAGTACAATCAATCAATCAATGATGTTGGTTTATACACTTCTAAAAAATCAAGTCTAAGGAAATGAAGGGGCATTTCATTTTCCCCAACTCACTAAGAGAAAAAGAGAAATTTATCACAAAAATCTTCACATATGAGACATTTAATAACATGGGGACAGATGACACATTTTAGTCAGAGTTTAAGAAGTGCAGAAACAATTTCATATGGCTCTTTCTTATAACAACACTTTATAAAATAGGAGGTAAAATGTTAAAGCCAATCTATGGGAATATGACTATGTTCAAGTAAGTTAGTAGTAGGATGTTTTGCATCTGACCTGAGCTTCCTCTCATGATTCCCGTATCTCAAATGAGCTTGTGAGAGGAGGAGAGAGAAGAGAATTCATAACCAAGTGTGCTCCTGAAATCACAGCATTCTGGAGGATTGATAGGCGTGCCTCCCATAACTGCTACTTGTGTAGAAGCAAAGTCAGAGTCCTCTTAGGCATGTTAAAAGAGCCTTTTTCAAGTTCCTGCCCAGATGAAAGGTCCTACTTACATTTTCATAAAAGTGGCTTGCCAAACACATCAGGTTTGGGAAAAATGAACGATTGTGGTTTTCATATAATAAATTAGCTACTGTCATATTATTTGAAAAGAACATAAAGTACTCATTGACTATCTGAATAAAAAACTGCTTAAACTGTCATTCTTCTACTCATGTGGTGGGTAGCCTATTGACACAGCTGTCTGAAACTGTGTGTGGCAAAATAATTGCTTTTCTTTTTTACTGTCTCCCCTTTTATTTTTCATATTTTTATTGGTGAATTGTAATTACATATAATGGTAGGCCTCATTGTGATATATTTATACCGGCACATAGCATAATGTGGTCTATTTCATTCTCCCATACCTCCCCTTCCTCCCTTCCCACAGTCCCCATCCTCTACTCTACTTGTCTCTCTTCTGTTTTCATGAGATCCCTTTTTTCTTCTCTAGCTTCCACATATGAGAGAAAACATATGATCCTTGACTTTCTGAGACTGGCTGATCTCATTTAGCATGATGTTCTCCAGTTCCATCCATTTCCCTGCAAATGACATAATTTCATTCTTATTTATGTCTGACTAAAACTCCGCTGTATATAAAACTCCCCACACAGCTCAGTGTTACACCAATGGCTGGAAGGCTTGGCAGGAATCTCCTTACAGTGAGAGGAGAGGTGGTGCCCCCAAGATCCCCTAACTGACTAAGGCCCAACATAGAGGTTGGCATATCCAAGCCAGTGAAGAAGATGTGTCAGATGGACCTACAGAGGTGTTAGGAGGGAGCAGGACATGGCTCTGAAAATTGTTTGAGAAGTCTTTGAATGAAAGAGAAGTCCTGGACCGGTAGAGAAATGTTGCATCTTTCCTTCCCATTCCAGAAACCTACTATGGAAAACAGCTTCTAGAAACCATAAACCCTTGTCTGGGGCTTGTTGGTAATAGATAGTGAAAATTAATAACCCACTCTTTTTTCACTTTGGGGGTCTCTATAGATGAGTCCAATCTCAGCTGTCTTGCTCAAATACTCTATGAGGCTATAGTGTGGATAGGACCAACACTGCCTCAAATTAAAGGGAGAAAGGAAATTTAGACCAGTAGACTAAGGGACTGGTTTTATAATTAGAAGGATGAATTAAATGTCTCAAAATATTTCCCTACCAATCTTCCTCCTTAACTACCACAATCTTTTCATTTTCTCAACCAAATTTCTTAAACAACTTAGTCCCATTTCCTTATTCTTTTTCAGTGTTTGACCTGGGTTTTGGCCCCATTTCTCCTCCTATAGTTCTTGCTCAGTGTCACTGAATACAATGAGATTTTTTCTCAGTCTTCATCTTATTCCACTACTACATAACATCACCCCCTGCTCCCCGCCCCGTGGCTTCATGTCCTTCTACTGCTCCTCTTATTTTCCTACCCCTTCTTTTCAGATGTGTGTTCTTCCACTGATACCTCAAAAGTTAGAGCCCCTCAAGAGTAATTCCTAAACCTTTCCTTGTGATCTACATCCACAGACATGGGATTCACCCATACCTCTTTTGACACTATCAAATATCCCATGGGACCAAACTTACCATACTAATCGAACTTACTGTTACTCACTCTTGTTCTCCCACTCCTCCCAGTTATACTCCACAGTGTTATTTAAATAAAATAATCTTGTCTTCTCTGCTTAAGTCTCATAAGGAAGACCCACTGCTCTTAGATAAAGATTGGCCCCTGCTGGCCTCAGCCACTGCTGCCAGGCTTGGGCTCCGTCAACACATTCACCTTTCAGGTCCCTTTGTCTTGAAGTCTTTGCTAAGGGCGTTCCCTCTGCCTGGAATATTTCTGCCACTCACCACTTCCCAGTCTAGCTGTTGCCTAATCATCCTTTATGTTTTAGCCCAATGTTACTTTCTCAGCATAGCTTCCTTATAATAACATCCAAAGTAGGTCAAGTCCATTTCCCACATGCCTCAGAGCCCCTTAAATTCTGCCTTAAAGACCTGTCACTGTTTCCATGTATCTGGGTGATTATTTGATTAATGTGTGTCTCTCACACTTGACGTGAGGATGCAGAAGAGAATATGCCTTGGCTATTTGTCATTTCTGCATCTCCAGAACCCTGTACAGAGAATGAAGAAACTAGCCATAATAGTTCAGGAGCCTGGATTTCTTTTTTTTTTTTTTTTACCCCTAGATCTCCATGGAACAAGTTTTCCACAGCTGAGGGCATGGGGGTATTGGAATAGGAACACCGGCCTTGGATGCCAGCCTACATTGTGATGGTCTCAGACTTCACTGTGCCAAGGTCAATTTCCAGTGCTCTTCCTTTCTGATTAAATAATTTCTGAAAGCCCTGCTTGCCAGGAAGATGTCTCATATTTTATTATTTAAATGTTTTACAGTAACATTTGTAGAGTATTATATAACTTGTAAAGTATATACATTTCCATTATGAATCTCTAAACATCCTTTGAAGTAATCTATTTTTAATTGACAGATGTGGCTAATGAGCCTCAGAGGGAAGAAGTGAGCGGCCCCAAGGTTTCTTAACTAATTAGGAACTGAGCAGGGACTTCATCCCAGGTTTTGCAATACCAAGTCGACTTTCCATGGCAAGACAGTTGCTGATGGCTTTGCTTCATATGGTTAAGTCTGAATTTGGACTTTTATGGTTAATGATACCCCAAGAATGGTAGCTTTTATCAAAGATATTTGTATAAGCATATGTCTCATATATTAGAATATATATGAAATATATTCTATATGAACTAGAATATATATATGTGATTTATATATATTCTAATTTCAGAGCTTCTTCTCTCTGTATCAGTCTTTTTTATAGTGGAGGAGAGACATTTGATTTATAAAGTTAACTTTGTAAAATGACCATGTATCCTTTCTTTTTTTAGTTGATAATGTTCAGGGGAACTGTTGACCAAGTTTAAAAAAAATAGGGCAGACCTTCAAATTTATGATATATGTCTATGTTAATGTTTATTATTTCAATTACTACTTTTTCATTATATCAAGTCATACTCATATAATTTCAGGTAATAATCTGAAATATAAACCATATTTTGGATTGAGAAGCTTTTATAACAATTGGATAAATATCTTAAATTGGTTAAAACTTCACATTTTTCAGTGTAAATAAGAACATATCTTAATCATTTAACAGTTACAACTTGGTCCTTTGTGCTGGCCATTTAGTCATGAAAAAATAATTTTGTTTGGTTTTCCATTTCATAATTCAAGATTTATCAGACCTGAATGGCATATTAGTTGCTGCTGAAAAACTAAGAAAAATAATTAAAACATGGAAAATGAATCTCTTTAATTTGGACTATTTAGATTTTTGTCAAGAGTGCCTTCCCCTCAAGGCAGGCTTTATGGTAGCAGTTGAAGTCTAATTCTTGGCTCCATAAATATTTATTTGAAGGTCACCTGTAAACTTAGGTCATGGTTTTTGTACAAATAATATTAAAGTGATTAACACATTCTTGGCAGGGGCTTGGTAAAGAGAGAGAGAGGAAGGAAGGAAGGGGTTAAAAGGAGCTTGTGCAATATACTCAGTAAGTAGAGACAATTGTGCAGACTATCAATTGTAAGATTCACCATTAATTTGAAAACAGCTTCTTTTTTTCATGCCAAATGAACCATCAACTCCTTACCCTCCCAAAAGAACATGGCACTATTTTAAATACAACAAATTAATACAAAGACATTCTGTCTTCAGAAAAGTGAAACTGGGAAAAAGTGCATTGTGGGGTAGAGGAAAGCTGATCACTAAATGTGTATGGCCAATTATTTTTTGTTTACATTAGTCAGACTGACTCATTGGAGGAAAGAATTTCAAAGAGATTCCATTTACCAAATATCTCAGTTCAGGAAATTTCAGGCCTGTGAGCATATAAACGGTTTGCCAAATATCTCATGACAGTGCTTAGCTAAACAGATTTTAAAAGATGGAGCTTTTTAAATAATGAGCAATTATGGCAGCCATTTCTTTTTTAAAAAAATCTCCAAACATTTTAGATTCTTTCTTAAATCAGAATGAAGGAAGAATCAAGCAAAAATCTTCGTATTTTGTGTATGACTTTTAAAAACAATAATATACTTACTAAACATCCATATTGAAAAATGTAATCTCATAAAGATGGTTTGAAAATAAACCTATAAAATATAGATTCCTTTATTTGTACCTAAATGGCATTTATAAAACTTATTTATAATCAGAGGAAAATTTATTGTGACAACTTTTCTGAGTTTGATTTGGTAGGTGAAAAAAAATCATCTCCTGTTTTATAACCTGACCATAGTGGAGTGCTTGTTAAAAAATTAACCTGTCAAACTTGTGCTGGAGACCAACTCCCTCAGATGCTGGCGGAGAGTCAGTGTAGACTGAGGGGCTGACATTGCCTCATAGAAAAGTCTGAATGCTTTAAACTGTTGTGATGAGTCTGTTCTTGATGTAGAACGAAGTGTTGTGTTACTGGAAAACAAAAATTAGTAGTCTAAAATTTAGGAAGTTTTTGTGAATAGTTGCAATTGGGAAAAGTTATAAGAAAATAAGTGCAAAGATTTTAATTCAGAATAATTCTAGAAAAATCACCTTGCCATTGAGATAAATCACATTCTTTAATGTGACTTCTAAAAATATATTTCATTGTTTGGGTGGGAGAAACTGTGTGAGAATTTACATTATGAAGAGTCATTTCCCATTTTGTGTGTGTACACAAAATGGTCAAAATATAATTAGACCTCTTTTGGTTACTGTTGAATTACTAAAAAGTCAAACTTGTTAAACAAATGTTTTATTGTTTTTGTAATTTTCCCCCTAATTGAAAAATGGTCAAACATTATACAAATACCTTAAACTGGGTCAAGTATAGCTCTTATCATTTTTAGATTTCTAGAAATGGATTATCACCATGAGTGAAATCACATGGTTGGATTGGAAGGTTCCTGTAATATCTCCAGGGAAGATGTATGGCTTTACATGGAAAGCCATATCTCCCCCAAAGTGTATGGTTCTACATGGAATACTAGTTAGGAAGAGTGTATTTGATTCTGTTTGGTGATAGTCTTGGCAGAAAGATACACAGAAGCATGCAGCAAAATTCACAATTGTCTCACAATAAGCCCGTTGGATCTAAGCTTGGACATTCTTAAATGCTATTATTAGAAAAAACAAAACTACCTTCACAGATCTTAGACTCTTTTTCATCTTTTAAATTTTTCCAGCAAAGAATTCAAATTTGGTACTTCTATAAATGCGTATTTGTTAACCGTATTTCATGACACAATGTGTCCTGAATTCAGCTAAGAAAATTTCCTTGAATTATATAATATTAATAATCTTTTTCCTTTCTATTGCATTTATCTTCCACTATCATCCTTCAATCTCAACAGGGTTCCTTTATTTTCTAGGGACATTTTCTCTCTTAGATGGCTACAGTTGACGATGGATTAATCCACTCACATGATCTATGCTGTGGGAATGTTTTGTGGGAATTGTGGATATTCTGGGAGGTAAGTAATCAGAAAGGCCCTTTGGTTTTCTCTAAATACCAGGTACAGACCTTGCTTCTTGGACTGAGAAAATTTTTAGTGAGTCAGAAAACAGGCAATTGCATTTAACCTTATGTAAATGAGCCACCAAAAGACATTTACCATTTATTCCATAACCATTTCTCCTTGTCTCCCATCACTCTCCATATACCACCCAAATGGCAAAGCTCCTCTGAGAGTAAAACCACTGCTGGTCATATTTAACTTCTCCTCCTCGTAAGAAAATTTTCTTTGTGAATGGATACAGCCACTTCTTAGTAGACACAGTGATACTTTGAAAAATATTCTGTTGATGAATGATTGCCAAAGACAATAAATGCTATTGTCTTTTCCTTACAAATAGGATGTTATTGACTCATTGACACTGGATGGACACTGGGATTTGTTTTCCCATTTGTACCAGTGGATTTTCACAGATCTGGTCACACTTGTTGGCTTCATTGCTGGTGACGTTGGGAGCAATTTGAGAAACAGTGGCAAGAGTAAGGAATCTAAGTCCCTCCTGGAGTCTTCAATCTTCACCACATGTGTTCTTGTTTATGGGCAACATAAACTGGTAAAACAGCAGACGCATAATTGTTGCTTTTAGGAAAACTTCGTATAATCATTTGCAAAGGAAACAGAACTAACCATACCTGACTAGGCCACAGGAACTGACCACAATCCCCACCAAAGGCAACCAGACAGCCTTTGCTATCTTTTTCCATCTTAAATTTCTCCCCACACACAATTTTAAGTCCACCTTGAAAACACCCTGGCAAGACTTAGCAAGGTCCTCAAAGCTTCTTCATATCGTTGCCTTCATGCTCCCTGCATATCTGCTGCCACCTTCAGATAAAGGGAAACTGTTGGAGTGCTGCGCTTTGCGGGGTGACTCACTTTGACTAAGTTCATTTAATTACTCAGCAAAATACCTTCTGAACTCACTGACCCTATTCGATATTGCCAAATCGTCATTCTATAATTATCTTGAGTTCCTCTACATATTATTTGTCAGAATAATAAATACCTACTGAACACAAAGCAAGAGTTGCACCTTGTTTTGTATACCAGAGTAAACCTGAGGACCAGGGGCATGTAGGATATTGTGAACATTGAGACTAATGCCCAGCAAAGCTTTTTGACTCTATAGATAGGAGTCATTGCTTCTTATTGAAGTTAAATTTCTGTTGCTGTTAATATCACATCAGAATTTTCCAGTGCATGTGTACTTGATGACTATTTAATGGTGTACAAGTATAATTGAAAAGGGTCATCATAATTTAGTTCAGTCATAGATTAAAGTTTTTGGTGACCTGGCTTGGAAGCCCAGTCACCATTTTCCAATCTGACATAGGAACACACTTTCCCATTGAAACACACAGCTAAAATCAGAAACTAAAAGAAATATCTATATGCACAAAAGAAAGGCCAGGGGGGATAAAAATAAACCTAGTACGCCTGGGGTTGTGGCGCACTCCTGTAATCCCAGTATTTGGGAGGTTGAGACAGGAGGATTGCAAGTTCAAGGCCAGCGTCAGCAACTTAGCAAGACCTTGTTTCAAAAAAAAAAAAACCAAATAAATAAAAAGGTCTGGGGGGTGTAGCTTGGAGGTAGAATGGCCCTGGTTTCAATCACCAATACCAAAATAAAAAATAATAAAAAATTCTAATACATGAATAGGCAGAATTTATATTATATAAAAGAAAAAATATATCTGAAGGATTGGGGTGAGAAAATGTGTCTTCGGGTTTACAGAGTTGATAGATTATAGTGATTCCAGATAGACTTTGAAGGGAGAATAATAATACTGCATATCTTTTGAGAGAAAGTGACTGAGTAGTAACTTGAGAAGGTTGGAAGACTTTTTAAGGATCAGTTTTCAGTGCTGCAGTGTCCAAGGTATGGGTTCAAACTTTTAAAAAGTATTTATGTGTTTGTTTATTTATTTTTACTGCCTTGGGTTTTTTCCCTCATCTGTCAACTGATGGAGTTCCATTAATCTGTGGTTTAATTAGTCAAAATGCCACCGGCAATCCTGATGTGATTGTCTACTGATAGGTAGCCAAGGACTTGAATGATCTCTAAAGTCTCTTCTAGCTCCATAACTGAATTTTCTTTTAAAAAATATTATTCTACTTATTCATCCATGAAGATTTAGTATTTTCCTCTTGGTTTTATAGCTGAAAATCTGCTTGAGGGAGTGAGTTTCAATAAACTATTTATCCATAGTTCTTTATTGGTACAAAAATTATTTCAGGCAATTTTATTTCCAAATCCTGACCACAGGCACCAATATAATAAGATTGAACCACAGCACCCTCTAGCCTGTGTGCCTGAATAGATGGAGGCTGGGCTCTGGGCTTCCATAGAAAAACACTGGGCTTTGTTCATCTGAGCTTTTCTTCATGCACTAAGTTTTCTTATCATTTGTTTATGTAATTTATAAACTTCAAAAGTGTTGCTCCCTCTTCAAGTTAAAGGAAACCGTTAAAGGAAAATGAATAACAACACCACACCCAAGACCTCCTCTACTCCATTTATCTAACATTCCCTGGTGGTTTTAATTTTAAAAACTGGCTTTTAAGCTGGGCGTGGTGGTGCATGGATTATAAGCATGCACTAATAATCCCAGTACTTGTGAGGCTGAGACTGGAGGATCACAGGTTCACGGCCAGCCTCAGCTACTTAGTGAGGTCCTCTGCAACTTAGTGAGACCCTGTTTCAAAATAAAGAAAAAATAGGGCTGAGGGTGTAGCTTGGAGGTAGAATGCCCCTGGGTTCAATCCCTAGTACCGCAAAACAAAACAAAACAAAACAAAACACCCTGGCTTTTAGAAAGTTTAACCTAAGAAAATAAGTTTATAGCAAATGTCCTGATAAACATGACAGAATCACTGCGTATATATTATGGTCATGTGTTTGAAAAAGTAAATGGACATGTATATAATATTAGGTAGAACTATATTGCATTTCATTACACCATGTTTGAGCTATAAAATGGCTTTTTTTTGTATGATTCACCCTCCAAAATAATAAATAAGAAACTAGGGAGAAAAGAACTTGGAAATCGGAAGACATATGGGAAGCAGACATTTTTTTTTCATACACTCTGAACCCAAGGACCTTTTTACTATATGTGTACATTACCTATTCAAAAAATTAACATGAAAACCCAGGGGCATTCTACCTCTGAGCTACACCCCTGGCCCCTTTATAAAAATATTTTTTGTTTGGAAACAGGGTCTCACTAGGTTGCCAAGAGTCTCCCTAAGTTGCTGAGGATGGTCATAAACCTCCAATCCTCCTTTCAGCCTCCCAAGTACTAGAATCATAGGTGTGCACCATCATGCCCAGCAATATTTTAAGAGGAGAAGAAAGAAAAATATGTGGTTATAAATTTCTCCCCTACTTTTCTCCCCTTCTCTGCCAGAGTTGTTTATTAAATTAGCTGATAGTCCATTATTTTCAAACTTTCGGCAAAGTTTTAGTAATGTATCTTAAAGAAATATATTACCCAATGATGGAAGTATATACATACAAGGGGTTTTATTGTACCATTGTTTTAGAATAATGAGAAATGTATCAACATAGAGGGGGAATTATAAAAATAAAATATGCATTCATCTATTGGAATACAATGTAGGTATGAAAATTCTAATATAATCTATTTTGTTAACATAAACACATTTATAATATGAGAAAATAGTTTACAATATAATATATAATTTTGTAATATGATGAGCAAATACTTTTAAACTTGAATTCTCTACCTGCTCTTTTTTTTTCCTGCAATGGAAGGACTCATTTCGAGGAAGAGTGATCTTTGCTAATGATTTGAATTGGTTTTTAATGAGACACTCTGGTTCTTCCTAACGAGCATTAACAGATATTACAAGACACACTGAAGAAGTGTCCAGGGCAGAGGAGAGCAGAGGAAGCCAGGAGGTAGGAAAAGAAGGCAAAATATGTAGGGAATCTGGGCACCAGGGGCCCCCCACAGTCTATTCTTTGGGGGACCCTTCCTCTATTGCATCACTGACTGGAAGCTCATTGTTATCACAAGGATGCCAGCCCACAACACAAGTCCTCACTTTCTGGCACCGCATGGGTGCCCACGCTAGACCTCTTGCAATGCCCTTAGGGCACCGAAGAGTGGGAACTATTGGTGTTGCGGTGGTACAGGAAAGCGGGCTTAACAAACTAAAACTACCTGAGTGAGGAGTGGATGCTACTGTTTGGTTTGAAAACAAAGGGAAAGGTCTGGAAGGAGATAAACCAATTAGTATAGGTAAATTTTTTTTTTTTTTTTATTTGCGGTACCGGGGATTGAACCCAGGGGCGTTCTACCTCCGAGCTACACCCCTGGCCCTATTTTTTATACTTTATTTTGAAACCGGGTCTCATGAAGTTGCAGAGGGCCTCACTAAGTAGCTGAGGCTGGCCGCGAACCCAGATCCTCCGGTCTCCGCCTCCCAAGTACTGGGATTACAAGCGTGCACCACCACGCCCGGCGCTAGTATAGGTAAAATTTTGACCTCTCTGTGTAATGATTTTTTTTCCCAACATTTCTATGAGATTGTTTTGACTTTGCTACTAAATATTAATTTGACTATTTATAGCCTTGATTGACATTCACAGTTAAAATATAATTAACTTTTCATTTTAATTGTACTGAAACTATTTGGGGAATTGCTTTTCTATGTAAATTTTACAATGAAGGTTATTATTGATGATGCACCCCACTTTCCATTTTTCCTTAACCCATTCCAGTTAGCCTTCTGTCCCATTACTCCACAGAGACTATGGTTGTCATAGAAGAGGTGACCACCATAGTGTAGAGGACTAGGCAGTTTCTAGTCCTCACCTCACCTGACCTCTTAGCATTTGGCCACTTAAAACTCTTCCTTCTTTTCACTACCTTGGTACTGCCCCGCCCTCTTTCCCAGGCCCAACCTCCTTTCATTGGCTGCTTCTTTGGGGTCTGCATTGTAAAACTTTTTTTTTTTTTTTGCGGTACCGGGGATTGAACCCAGGGGCGTTCTACCTCCACGCTACACCCCCGGCCCTAGTTTTTATACTTTATTTTGAAACCAGGTCTTACGAAGTTGCAGAGGGCCTCACTAAGGAGAGAAAGAGAGAGAGAGAGAGACACAGGGAGAGAGAGAGAGAGAGCTGAGGTTGGCTGCCAACCCGGATCCTCCAGTCTCCGCCTCCCAAAGTACTGGGATTACAAGCATGCGCCACCACACCCGGCCTGCTTTGTAAAACTTTTTAAAAGTTGGAGATCACATTCTTAGGAATCACTTTCTCTTTTCTAAGCTAATCTATTTTTTCCTAGGAAATCTCTTGTTACCAAGAATTTAATATGACTCATATGCCAATGACCTCCATAAATAGATCTTCCAATGTGAAAAATCGTTGAATTCTTAGATCCACAGTCGATTATGATAAAGGGTTTTGTTGTTGGTGGTGGTTTTTTGTACAATAAGGAGTACAATTTCCTAATGCTTTATTTAGGAGTTTTTGCATCTGTATTTATCAGCCAAATTGCTTACAACTTTTCTTATATAGCCCTTGCCTAGGTTTTGGTGTCAATATTATAACTTTGTAAAATGAGTTTAGTAGCTTTGTATTTGTTTGTATTTGATTTATTTTTAAAAATGTGTTTCAGAATGGGAATTAACTATTTTTGTAAGTTTGGCAAAACTTGGTTATCAAATTGTCAGCCTGATGCCAATTTTTGAGGGAGAATTTGGATTACTGATGCCATTCTTTTTTTGGGGGGGTACTAGAGCTGGAACCCAGGGACATTCTACCTTTGAGTTATACCCCAAACCTTTTTTTAAATTTTGAAACAGGGTCTCACGAAGTTGCTGAGGCTGGCCATGAACCTGCAATCCTTCTGCCTCAGCCTCCCAAGTACTGGAATTGCAGGCATGCTCCACCATGAACAGCTTACATTTCTTTAGTAGATATAGCTTATTCAGATTTTATACTTCTTCTTGAACTGTATTGGTCATTAGTATTTTTATACTTTAATTGTGCATTATAGTTTAACATCATAATGTAGTTCATAGTGACATACATGCACACAGCTCTTGGTGGGCTTTCCCCCAGCTCCCTCCCCATACAGGGTATTGAGATTGACATTGGTATTCTCACATATGTACGTAATGTCAATGTCAATGGAAGTGATTCCTTCACTGATTCTCTCTCTGCCCCCTCCTTTCCTCTAGACCTCCCTGACTCCATTGAAGTTTCTCTTCCATTATCTGAAGTCTCTCTGGTATCCCAATTAGTATTTTGGTTTTCATTTTTCCCTCTATATTTTCAAATCTTTTGTACAATGTAGTTCATAGCAGCTCATTAAGGAAGATACGATGAGCTGGCACTTGGCATCTATTCAACATCTTTTCACTGTGTGCTAAATTTTGGATCTTAAATGTCCCTCAAAGGCCACTGTAAAAGGCTTGGTCCCCAGGGAGGCAATATTGGTGGGGTGAAACCTTTAAGAGGTGGGGTCTAGTGAGAGGTCTTTAGGTGATTGGGGGCATGCCCTTCAAGAGGACTGTAGGACACCGGTCTCTTTCTGGCTCCCTCTTTTGCTCCCTGATGTTGAGAGGAGTAGTTTTGCTCCACCATGCAATGCTACCACGATATGTTGCCTTTCCACAGGCCCAGAAGCAACAGGGCTAATTAATCATGGCCTGAACCCTCCAAAATAACCCTTTTCTCTTTATAAGTTGGTTGTCACAGGTATTCATTGTAGTGATAGAAAGCTGACTACTAAACACACTGGACCTTTCCATAGTGTACAGGCCGGAAATCTAAAAGCTGTGTTGAACTTCCCAGGCCTTCTTTCAGTTACTGTTCTAGATGCAAACTAGGTTTGCCATTTACTTGAGATTTGTAATTTGGAAGGTAAAACAGGCAGAGGTAATAGTCCTGTTGCTTGAACTGTTGACCTACTATCATTTCTACTGTATACTACTGGTCACACAGACCAACTCTGGCACCACGTGGGAGGAGACTATGTAAGAATGTGAATACCAGGAAGAGAGGGTAATTGGGAGCCATTTGGAGGCTAGATCTCATTATAATTAACACTACCTCAGCACACTTAAGCGTCCCAAATCTGGGCCATGCGTGATGGTTCATGCCTGTAATCCCAGTACTTGAGAAGCTGAGACAGAAGGATCACAAGTTCAAGGCCATCCTCAGCAACTAAATGTCCCAAATCTGGAGAGATTTGTTTTTGTAACTTGGTTTCTCTCATTTTACCTCTTGGGTGGGTAACTCTAAGGATATTGACTTAAATTGCGTGTGTGTGTGTATGTGTGTGTGTGTGGTGCTGGGGATCAGACCCTGCCTTGTGCATGCTGTGCTCTCTACCACTGAACTATACTCCCAACCCATAAATTACTTTAAAGAGTGAGGTGGGAGAATTAGAAACAGTGTGAAAACCTGATTAAAAAAATCTATGGACATGTTTATGGAATTCCATAAATTTCTAGAATTTGTGGAAAATATGTTTGAGGTTCATATTCTTCATGTTCAGAATACACTTTAGATTCGAGATGGAAAACATAGATTGGAAGGTAGTAGGATTCAGAACACTCCGCTTCTGGGATAAATATACCCAGCCCTTCCCTTCTGAAATCAGTACTAACACTATAGCTGGAAACTGCAGCCTAGGAAAGAAATGAGTAACTCTACCATTTCGTCACTTTCTCCTCTTCCTCCTGCCAACTAAACCAGAAAATAAATCTCCGAGGCTTATTTCGAGTACTGTAATGTGGAAGATACTGTCGGGTGGCTATCCAGCAGCTGTGCCTTTCTTGCTTGCTGTCAGGCCTTAGTCCTGTTTGGAATGAGGTGATAGATTGCACTTTTGTTCCCAGCCCTTAATTCCCTCTCTGTATTGGATTATATATCCATATCTTTTGGCACTATACATTTATATCTTTTGACTTTGCAGCAATTTCCACTGGAGTAAGCAGAATATATATTCCTGCCACATAGGTGTTGGATTTGGCCAGGTGGTTTGTTTGGCAAACAAAATGTTACTGAGCATGACATGAAGAGAGACTCTGTATTTATGCAATTTTTATCTGTCTTCTTGAACATCTCCCATTTATCAGGAGAAGAACACACTAGGACTGGCCAATAGTGCCAGAATAATGACATATGTGGGGCAGACATGAAAGCAAGCACAACCTGGATATCTGCCCAGTCGATCCTGACCAAATCCAGCAGATTCACACATGACCTACATTACCATAAATGAGGAACAAATGCTTGTTTTTGTAAACCACTAAGTTGTTGGGGTTACTTGTTGTGGAATTCAGTAATGCAGGTGGCAATCTGCCCAGCCCCAGAGGACGAATCATCATCACACTAAACAAATCCTCTTGTTCTTTTCCAGACACTTGACCTCTAGATCCTCTTGAAGCTACTAGTGGCCGGTTGATCTGGTCTTAGCCATTGAGGACTTCTGGAAATACTTTTACCTCACTGAGGAAAGGCATTGTAGGATCTAGAAGTGGTTCCTTTTCTTCCTTGCTTGAAAATCCAACCTCTGTCTTGAGACTGTAAGTTGAAAGTCACAGAGATGAAAATCTTACAGTTAAGAATGATGGAGCAAATGGAAAGCCTGGACAGATTGTATGTTATATTAGTTGGTCAACATCGACAGCTACCTACCTCTAGACTTCTTATTGAGTCAGGTTTTCTGTTTCTTGGTCCTCAAGGCATTCCTAGCCTAATGTACGTAGCACCAGTGTAGTCACGCTAGTTACTATAATGTCTGAGGTGTGAACGATCAAGGAGAAAAGGGAGCCATGTGATTCAGCCTTTTCATATAGACCCAGGAAGCCTATCTTCTTATTCATTAGGTTGGCAGAACCTGATGCTTTTTGCTGTGCTTCTTCCTTGTCAAAATGTATATAAAAACAATAAAGCAATTGGCTTATGGTTGCCTTTAAAAATGTGGTATAGACTGATTTGGATGTAGTGAAGGACATCCTGGTCAACACTAGAGATCACTCTATCAAACGATGATATTTTAAAAAGAAAACTGTGCACATATGAATGTATCACTTTGAATCTCACTATGCTGTATAATTACATTGCACCAATAAAATTCTAAAAAAAGCTATGCCAACTATTAAGCCACATAATATGAGCATCTCTTAGAGAATTGCTATGAATGAGCTGTCAAGGTGTTCAAGAACTGTGTGAGGTGTGGACACCACTGCCTTCAACCTGCACTAGGTATATGCTTAGCGTGAATTTGGAACGTGTGGGGGTTGCTACCAGATGAAGGAGGAAATCACCAACAAAGTACTGCCTATAAGACTATCCCTTGGCAGAAATGCATGAAGAGTCAGGTACATGAACCAGAGAATTTGATGCCTGCAGAGAGATTCCTGGAAAAATGCTCTATGCAGTTGGAAACTGTTCACTTTGTAAAAGCAAAATATGGAATAAAGGCAAATTGTTTCTGTTCAAACAGGCAATTCAAACAGTTTTCAAAGCCAGCCTCAATGGAAAGACATAAAACAGACTTCCTTAGTTGGAGAAAAAGCTGTTCTTGGTCCTGTGCCTCAGCAGACTCTCTTCAGTGTTGGAGACGGCAGCCATGGGTGGGTGCAGCCTCCAAGTTAGCCAGCAGCACAGTCTGCCTGTCCAGCCAGTGCGTCTTCTTTAAACTGGCCAGAAGACCTAACTGGTGAGAGGGTCGACAAGGAAAACAGAGAAATGCCATGCACTAAAAAAAAAAAAAAAAAAAAAAAAAAAAAAAAAAAAAAAAAAAAAAAAAAAAAAAAAAAAAAAAAAAGAAATACTTGATGACATGTTTGTGTCTTTGGTGGAAAATAAGATGCCCCCTGATTTCCCTCAGAAGCATTAAAGTCAGATGGCAAGACAGTATTCAGATACTCCTCACAACTGGCTCTGTGATAATCCCTTGCTGTGCTTGTAGGATTGCAACATCAGGAGCAACTGGAATGTGTTCGGGGAATGCTAAAAACAAGGACAGCCAGAGAGAGTGTCTGGAACACATCATAAATCGAACACTGAACTTTGGAAGCCTGAATCCTTCAGCAAAGAGTTTGGTAATCACGAAGTCGACCTAGTTAATTAATTGTAGAATGAATGAAATGAAATAATTGCACTATAGAAGACTTCTGGAGTAGATTTGAAGTTTTTTCAAATCACTTGAAAGTAAAAAAGGAGTAATGATGTGGAAACTTGATAACCAGCCACCAGGAGATTTTTGAGACATGACACTCTCCAGGTTTGATGATCCAAAGGCCCAGTTTCCATGGCTTGAGCACGTTCAGCACACGAGGCGAGATGGCATGCTGAATTGGCCTTGAGGCTGCCAGACTACTTTGTATGGCCAGACCTGGGTCCCAAGATGTTTAATGCTTATGGAATAATTACTCCAGAAGATTGGAAATACGGAGCAACAAGTCTTTAGAGGTTTCTGATGCAGGTAATGTTATGGTCTATGTGGGAATTTTTAAAGTACAGTGTGATCAAGCAGAAATCCTTAAAACTACCTAAGATGGAGATGATGATGAACTCGCGGTAAAGCAGTTTATTGAAGAAAAAGGGAAGCCAGACTCCCTCTGGCACATATATGTTACTAAAGACAGGAGAAGATACAAGAATTTCTTAAAAAGATATCAGGAGAGCAAGGTCAATAAAACCCAGCGGACTAAGATCCCATTTGAGATCAGAGCTGGTGTTTAGATCAGTCTCTAAGATAGCATCTTCTTCAAGATTATGGGGTTCCAGGTGGGGCTTTGTACAGTTTCTCAGAAATACGGGTTTATCCCAGCAGCAACTTTACATAAGGCTCATTACGTACATAGCTGTGTCAAGAATGTTCAACAATGATGCTAACTTACTCAGGAATTCTGTTATCTGCCACCACCTCATACCAATTGCGAAGATAGATTACAGGTGAAGAATGTTATCTACAATGCAGTGAGACATGTCGTTGCTATATCGAAAGCCAGCAAGTCCAGTTTTGTTAAACCCTAAGGGGCTCAGAGATGTGTTAACCTCTGCATAATGGAAATCCATAATGGGCAAGTGTTCAAACTCTTTGAGCAGGATTCCAGTGGACTTTGAGAATCATGTTATCTCATCTTTTTTTTAAAACTGTACCTAACTTGTGAAGGTACTCTGTCTAATGTATATTTCTAATGTTTACAGATACTAAGCGTGTATGCATAGTAACTATTTACAGAACATGCATCCTTAGACTCTGACTTTTCACCTATTGCAGAACTTTTACTAAGCTCTAAAAACAAAACCTCTTATCAGCTCTGGAACAAACACCTGCAGTTACTCCCCACCCCCACCCCAGCTAATTGGTTGGAAGGCTGAGTCAAAATGTGTTTATAACTATTAGGAATCCTTCTGTGAAGTTAATTTGGGTTGTACTTTTTTCCCCCTTCCCTCTTTCCTTCCTTCTTTCCTTCCTTCCTTCCTTCCTTCCTTCCCTCCTTCCTTCCTTGGTACTGGGGATAGAACTCAGGGGCATTCTACCTCTGAGCTATACCCCAGCCCTGTTTGTTGTTTTTTAAACAGGGTATCACTAAGTTGCTGAGGGCCTTGCTAAGTTGCTGAAGCTGGTCTTGAACCTGCAATCCTCCTGTCTCAGCCTCCCAACTACTGGGATTATAGGCATGTGCCACCAAGCCCAGCTGGGTTGTATTTTGTTTGTCTGTCTGAGTGCCCCCCCCCCCCGTGTTCTGAGGAGCGGTGGCACACTGCTGAGAAGTGTTTCATATTGTATTGCATAGAATTGGCATTAGAGTGGAAATCAACGACTGCACAATTCCTGGGGTTAACCATCTTTAGTTAAATGGAGTTTTAATTTATGTGGAAATTAGGGAGAAGATAGGAATGAAAAGAGACCTTATGAGCCGGGTGTGGTGGCGCACGCTTGTAATCCCAGTACTTGGGAGGCTGAGACCAGAGGATCTGTGTTCTCTGCCAGCCTCAGCTACTTAGTGAGGCTCTCCACAACTTAGTGAGACCCTGTTTCAAAATAAAGAATAAAAAATAGGGCTCGGGGTATAATTCAGAGGTAGAATGCCCCTGGGTTCAATCCCCAGTACCACACAAAAAAAAAAAAAGAAAAAAAAGAAAAGAGACCTTATGAATACGAGGAGAGGGACTAGTAGAGTAGTGGAAGGGGATTAGGGGAGGGAAGATCAGAGGGGGAAAAGGAGGCTTGAGGAAGGAAACAGGCCAAGTACTTTATGTGCATGATGTGTTTGTGACATTATCAATGTCTAACATGTAGGGGGAGAGGGGAGGAGGGAAATAGAACAAATTATGTTATATGCATATATGGATGTATCACTATGAATCTCACTCGATGTATAATTATAATGCACCAATAAAAAATAAGTGATATTTTAGATTTTCATGCACCCAATTAGCTCATGTACTGCTTCCATTTCCCAGTACTCAAGGTATGCCCTAGGGTAACAAGTGAGCCTTCAATTCATTCTTGTGTATTTTCTATGCTTGGCTGGTTTAAGCATTTTGATGTCATAAGAAGCAGAATGAGATTAATAACAATTACAGTAATTAGTATTATATTATTAATGTTATTGAGGGTTTAGAGGGTTTATATAGACTGAACATAAAATGAAAGTACTGGATATAGTTCTGGCTTTGTAGTCAAAAGACCGGGATTAGAATTTGAGTTCTAATAAAAAAAAAAAAGAATTTGAGTTATACTGCTTATTCATCATTTGATTTTGACAAATCACTTAACTTGTGGGCTATCCTAATCACTCGTCTGCCTGCTGTTTAGCTAACTAAGATCACCGAGGTATTTTATAGGCATTGCTTTTTTTGTAATCTGTGCAGGGTTCTGGATGGATACATTTCTATTAATAGCACATGCCCCAGAACAGCTGTGTGCAGCTGTCAATGAGACAGCAGTTTTCATATGGTTATTTAGAGGCAGGACATATGGTTAGAATTGTCTCTTACCGCTTGACATTAAGCCTGCCTATAAGCCAGGCATGGTGGTGCACACCTGTAATCCCAGTAGTTGGGGGGCTGAGACAAAAGGATCGCAGATTGGAGACCAGCCTCAGCAAAGTAGCAAGACTCTCAGCAACCTAGTGAGATCCTGTTTCAAAACAAAAAATAAAAAGGGTTGGGGGTGTAACTCGAAGGCAGAATGCCCCTGGATTCAATCCCCAGCCCTCTCCTACCCCCCGAAAAAAAGCCTGCCTCTGTGTGGTGATGGGCAGCTCTGACACTAGGTGTGGCAGGGTTTCAGGTCGCTCCAGCCTGCAGCACATTGATCATGTGCACCACTGTGACTTAAGCACAGGGACTGGCTCTTACCTTCATGAAAAGTATAAACTGAAGAGCTTGTAGAATGAAGTTGAATTTTTGGACGCCATACATTTCCAACACTCCTTGGTATGATTAGAGTGTGTGCATTTAGGGGGAAATAAAACTTTCCTGGATTTCTTAGTTCTCCTGTAAAAAGCCCTAGCCTCGGATGGACACTCTTCGTGTATCATGATAATTAGATTCGTACCCATTTGTCTAGTTAATTGCTCTGATTTGAAATGACATGTTTTTTCTTGTATCCCTGGGAGCGCCGAACGGTTACATCACAGACGGAGCCCGGAGGAGCCAGGGAGATAGATAGGTAGTGCTCTCTCCTGGGTGTGAGTCCCAGGCCTTAGCGACACCTGAGAGAAGCTGGGGATAGCTTCTTTACCTAAGGAGCAACAAATTAGACCATTATCTTTCTAAGAAAGACTACTTCACGAGAGATGAGGACAGGACCTTCTTCCTCCGGAGAAAGCAGAGAAAACTCGATTCCTCATTAACTCACCTATGGAATACTCAGTTACATTTAACCTGACTCTAAGCCTGATGTGGTGGCACACACCTGGAGGCTGAGACAGGAGGACCGCAGGTTTGAGGACAGCATCAGCAACTTAGTGAGACTCAGCAATCTAGTGAGACCTTGTTTCAAAACAAAAAACATTAAAAGGGCTGGTCTTCAAAGAAGCAGCAGGGGCCGGGCGTGGTGGTGCACGCTTGTAATCCCAGTACTTTGGGAAGCGGAGACCGGAGGATCCGGGTTCATGGCCAGCCTCAGCTCTCTCTCTCTCTCTGCCTGTCTCTCTCTCTCTCTCTACTTAGTGAGGCCCTCCACAACTTCGTGAGACCCGGTTTCAAAATAAAATATAAAAAAATAGGGCCGGGGGTGTAGCGCGGAGGTAGAATGCCCCTGCATTCAATCCCCGTACCGCAAAAAAAAAAAAAAAAAAAAAAAAGAAGCAGCAGGGCAGGACAGAGGCAGAGTGAAAGGCTACTGCTGTAGACTGGATGGATATGTGTGTTTCTCCCCAAATTCATATGTTAAGAAAGGGCTTGGAGGTAGAATGCCCATGGGTTCAATCCCCAATACCACCCACAAAAAAAGACATTTAACCTGATTCTCATTGTGATACTCTGGTTGGTGGGGGAGGGTAATGCCTGTTTTTTGCTGTAATTAATAAGAAATCTATATCTTGTCCAGAACACTTTGTGTGCATATTCAGGATAAGATTAATTAAAATGAACATTAAAAACTCAATGGTCTTTCAGATAATTATAAAATAATCTCCTGAGTTTCCAGACAAGGGGATTGATGGCCAAGATGTGGCCTGAACTGTGGATGCCACATGCCTCTTTTTAAAAAATGTAACACACTTTGTTTAGGAAAGCAAACAAACACACTTCTAAGTCTGGGTGGGGCATAGACAGATGTATGCAGTGGCCGTAGTGTAAGAGAATCTGGGGAACTTGGGGACCAGAAGCCCTCACTCCTGGAGAGAACAAGATGACAGATTAAACAGAGCCCAGGAGCCAGAGGTCAGAAGACCTGGAGGTTTGGGAACGCTGGTGACTGCTATTCTAGGAGCTACACCGGGGGGGGGGGGAGCCTTCCAGAAGCCTAGGAGTAAGATGAGTGTGGTCCCTACCGGTCTGGGGAAGCTCCTTCCCCTGTATAGCAGCTCCTCCTGGAGACAGTCTGTGTTGCCAGGAAGAGCCAGGGCAGAAAGCAGCCCTTCCTGCTAGGTCCGCAGCTCCAGGTTCACCTCTGATGTGGGGCTGTGTCCTGGAGCTCTAATTTCCAGGCATGGATGAAGATCTACAGGCTTCAAACCATCATCATCCAAAGGAGAGACCTCCAGCAGCCGAGTCCATGGTGGGGGTCCAAGTCATTTTTCTTGACTCTATCATTCAATGGATTAAAAAACTGGAAAAATAAAATAAGCAAAAACAAAAGATAAAACCAAGCCCAAAGCTGGCAATCTCATCAACTCTTGGATGACTTCTCTTCAAGAAAGGAAGTCCCCATTGTCAAAGGAGCTACCACTCTCTTGTCCTCAGATATAACCAGCGTGAGACTCAGGGGTCTTCAAAGAAGTAGCAGGGCAGGACAGAGGCAGAAGGAAGGGCCACTGCTGTAGACTGGATGTTTGCATTCATCACCGAATTCATGTGTTGAAATCCCAACCCCTAAGGTGAAGGTAACAGGGTGTGTGGCCTTGGAAGGTGATTAGATAATAAGAGTGGAGTCCTTATGAGTAAGAATAGCACCCTCGTTCCAGGGACTCCAGGCTGGAGGTCCCAACCAGGGCTTTCCCTTGAGGAAGCTGGCTCTCACCAGACACAGAATCTGCTGGCGGAGTTTGGACTTCCCAGCCTCCAAAACGCTGAGAAATAAAGTTCTGTTTGTCTAAGTCAATGAGTCTCTGGTATTCTGTTATAGCAGCCTGAAAGGACTAAGAAATGCATGCAGTAGCTGGAGCCCTGGAACCCTAGAAGGGCACTCACTGCATTCCCAGACCTCACACAGCAAAATGTGGGAGGCAGAGGCAGCCCGAGGTAGAGGGAGGGTCCTGCCCAGGTGCTTGTTGAAATCTGTTATTCTAAAATAGATAAATAAATAAATAAGTCAGAGAGATGGTCTCCAAGAAACAGTGATATTTCTTTGGGAATGGCAGAGTAACAGTGGTAATAGTAGAGCATTGTAATGGGAATATCCACACCATGGTAAACTCAGGGCCATATTCAAAGAGATTGGGACAAGGGCAAGTCTTTAAAGCCAAAAAGGAGGATTACATAAGCTATTTTTGAAACAACATTCCTGGGTCAACAATGATGAATAACGAGAGCGGGGTTAGTCTCACGTTCAACAGTCGCCAGGCAGACGTCTATGGAGAAGTACTTTTTGTATAGGTTGCGCTGCTTCTGTGAAAGCTCCTAGTCTGACAGAGTCCTTTGTGACAGTTACTGTCAGGTAATAGGTATAGAAACCCTTCCCTCACAAGCTCCCACTTACTGACTGTGCTTTTTGGTTAGGGTTGACACAAGAGATTCCATTTTGATTCTGACAACTTTCATAAGTTCTGGGTAATGAAGTGGGCTGCACAGCAGCTGGGGATGAGGGTCAGGTAAGCACCAGGTAGGCTGTGGACTCCTCCTCCTCCACACAGGTGTTGGCTTTGGAAAAGCCAAAAAGAAGGCCCAGCAAGGATGGGGGGGTTGATGGGAGCCTTGTGGGTGGCCTGCAGCTCCTGGAGCAGCGCCAGCAGGGAAGCCTACACTGCATGAGCCCAAGACACCCACCGCCCTTCTCATACCCACTGGGGGGCGGTGGCGCTGTTGAGGCAGGCGACCCCCTCCCCCAGGGGCAGGTTCTGGATGCTCTCACAGCTGAGCAGCATCAGGATGATGTCAGGGATTTGCAGAGCCGCAGAGCCCATGGCAAAGTTGAGAGGAGGGACAGCTCTTCACCACCACCATCGCGTGGCTCACTGGCGAGGAAGGGCAAAGACCCTGGACTGGGGCTGGGAGACTGTGTGTTGCGGGATGCCAGGGGTGGGAGATGGTGGTGGTGGTGACAAAACCTCACTCCTCAGGGGGTGATGGGAGTACTGTAGCCTGGTGTGTTTATACAGAGCAAGCTGTAGCTTTTCACCTTGACTGTCAGGTGCAAGTAAAGCCACAGCCCTACCTTCCCTTACCTGCTTCCTCCTGTGGTCTGGGTCAACAAATGTGAGTGCCTCCGTGTGTCATACAGCCTGTGCCTCATTCCATGTTTTACTTTGCTCATAGTTTCTGGGGATGTTGTTAGTGAGGAGATCTGACTCCAGTCCCGCTCTGTGGGTAGTCTGTAGAGATTCAGGCCTCAGTGAACACAGGATCTTCTCTCTTATTCAGAAAGATGGTCTTTTTCATTTTTAGAATTTTATTGGTGCAATGTAATTATACATCATAGTGAGATTCAAAGTGATACATTCATATATGTACACAACATCTCTTGGTGTTTCCCTCCCCACCCTGCTACCTACACTATTTAGTCTGTAGTCTTTGAAGCTGCTTGGTTCCTCTCTTACTGCGCAAAAGGAGGCCATGCACACATGTTTTTTGGATAGAGCCAGCAGAGTTCTGGGCACTTCGTAGAATCACAATTTGAGTCAAGAAAGAGCCTCAGACACTGATCACCAGATAGAGGGGAGCTAATGGATGCAGATTTCACAACTGCACACGGACATTTCTGAAGGAAAAGATGTTTAAATGTGCTTTCCTATGTAAGTTAGGGCATAATATCAATATTTGCATTTAAAGTGCTTGTTTTCAGAGCACATATTCATCCTTCCGCCAAAGTAGGCAACCATTGAGACACAAGGATTATCAAAACTCAACCAAACAATGTGAGGAACTAGTGCACTTTCATGTTTGATTATTTCATGTTGTAAACCAAGTGCTCTGATGTCTCAAGAATTTTTTCTTTCTTTTTTTTTTTTGCACTAGGGATTGAACACAGGGCCTCTCACATGCTAGACAAGTGTACTACCACTGAGCTACATCCTCCCAAGGAGTTTCTAAGCTGAAGGTACATCGTGCCAAAAGATGGGAAACTAAGATAGCCATATCTCTACAATTTATATACATGTCTCATAAATTTAGTATGTGCAAGACCAGTTTGCTTTTTTTTGGTATTTGGGGGCACTGGATAGAGATGGGGTCTATATGCATCACTCTGACATAAAATTTAGTTTTGTGGTCACAGAGCAGCAGAGCTGCAAGGGGTCATTTCATCTAATTCTGCAACTTAGAGGAAGGAAAACTGTAACTCAGATTAAGTGGTTTGCTCATGGTTTTTGGAAAACAAAAGCAATTTAAGCAATATAATCATTGATCACATCTCTGTGGCTGAGTAGTTCATTTGATTCTATTCTATCCCCCTCCCGGTTATTCTATTTTGTTTTAATCTCAGAGGTATTTATCAGTTAAAAAAAAATCTACCTGAGATCCTAAATTCTTTCCAGGGTTTATTTTTCTCCATTTCAGTGAGAATTGTGTGGTAATATAGTCTAATAGTTTTAAAATAATACCTTCTATTAAAAAAATCAAGATTAAACAAGGAACCATTGGGACTTTGCTCTTGAGCAAATATGGCTTCCAAGAAACAAAAATTTCATCTGCCAGATTCCCAGAATAGCAAAACAAACAACAAAAAGAAATAAGATGAATTATTTAATGTGATGTTATTTTCCTTATCCACTGGACTTTATTTTTCTAGCTAGAGAATGTTTAAGTTTACATACATTTTTTGTCATCTCAAAATGCTCAGTGTTTCAAAGCTTTTCAATAGTTTAAAAGCTTGAAGATACACCATCCCAAAGGCACTGCAATTGATGCAGATTTCTAGGAATGGAAGAAAAATGTGGAGAGGGGAGCTAGAGTAATTATTCTGAAGTATTTTCCTAGAGAGGATGGTAACGTTTCCATGCCCCCTGCAGAGAGAACTTTAGACCT
This sequence comes from Glis glis, assembly GCA_004027185.1. NCBI lineage: Eukaryota > Metazoa > Chordata > Mammalia > Rodentia > Gliridae > Glis > Glis glis. The sequence goes on from PVJS01021662.1 coordinate 27,261, forward strand.
ACAGTGAGGCAGGAATGCCCTGAATGCCCATCAGCAAGAGCCTGACCTTCATGCAAATGGCTCCCCCACTGTGCCCAGCTTGGTCCACTGGCCCTACCACCTGCCTCTTTGGGATGCTTTTCTTCTCTTTCTCCTTTATTTACTTAATATACTTTTGTTCTTAATTGACACATAGTAATTGTACATACTTACCAGCTATAGTGGGACATTTCAATATAGTGGACAACATGCAATGATCAGATCCAGGTAAATGGCAGATGTGTCACCTCAGACCTTTATCATTTGTGTTGAGAACATTAAAAAAATCCACCCTACTCATTTTTTTGAAATATTCGATTAGTTGTCAACCAAAGTTGTTCTGCAGTGCTACAGAATTTAAGAAGTTAGTCCTCCTATCCAAATGCTAACTAGCTATTTTAAGGGGATCATCTTATTCTAGACAGGTATAGGATTTGGAATTTGAGAGGCAGGTGTCTTGTGTCTCGACTCCCCTTCTGATAGACCAATGATCTAGGTAGGATTTACATAATCTCTTTGGGGCCCATTTCCTCATTTGCCAAATTGGGATAATACCCAACACGGAATTGCAAAGTGTGCTGTGTGTGAAATGCGTGACACATGCATTTCATAGTCAGGGTTAGCCTGTGGTCCAGCCACTGGTGGGTTGGGATTATCTGTTTCCTGTATTGTAGGTTCTGCCTTTCATCACTGACACAAGAATGAGAATGCTAAGTGTAACAGGTTCATGCCTTGGTACAACGAGATGAACAATGAGGAAGGAGACAAGTGGTTTCTGCGAGTTCATCTACTGTGATGGAACAGTTCCTCCGGTAAAAAAACAGGGACAGCACAATAGATCTGCTGCGCAGAAATCCAGGTTTTAAGGAACTGAGCAGCCATGTCCCTTACCTATATAGTTTTCTTTGGAAAAAAAAAGGTTTTTAGTATTAAAGGAGGAATTAAAAGAATCCCCCAATAAACCTATCACACTTTGGTGTAAGAAAAGGTAATTAAATTCATACTTATAAAGTGATTTTTTTCTGGTTACATAGTAATTACTACTTCAGAAAGACAGGTCCCAACTTTAATTTAGGGTATTTGATTTTTAAGTATAAAGTCTTTTATGCATAACTGCAACAAGTAAGTATTTCTTGAACTTGGAGGTATTATATCAGTACTTGAATATGACAAAATGATGAAATTTATGTGTGACTATGCCAATATGTCCCACAGACCCCGGGAAGAAAGAAAAGAGCTGACAAGACCAAAGTGAAACAACACAAACTTGTAGTGAAAGTTTCCAGGTTAATCTGATTAAATCTCTAGGTCTGTGGTGTCCAAAATCGTAGCCACTAGGCACATGCGGCTACTGAGCACTGTCAGCATTGCTGGTTCAAACAGAGATGGACTTTAAGTGTAAAACACACACTAAATTTTGAAGACTTGGTATAGAAAAAAGTGTAAAATACCACAATAAATATTTTAAAAATTGGTTTCATGTAGAAATAGTGTTGTAGATACATGGGGTCATTAGCACTAATTTTGGGGTTTCATATATTAGCATTACTTTCACCTGATTATTTTAATGTAACTACTAGAAAAACTGGTTATAGGACTTATATTATACAGTCTAATATTCTAGATATAACTACCAATTATACAGAGTTTTTTTTCTTCTTGATACTAAGGATTGGACTCAGGGGCATTTTCCTCTGAGCCACACCCCCAGCACTTTTTTTTTTAAATTTTGAAACAGGCTTGCTAATTTGCTGAGGCTGGCCTTGAACCTCTAAGATGAGACTAAAGAGAGTTCTAGTTCTGGAATAGCAGTAGGAGCTCCATGGACCTCTTCCCCCAAACAATCATAATTGGGAAAAAATTACTTTAAAAAACCATTTAAAGTCTCCAGAAATTGTCCTAAGGACACAGTGAATAAAGAAACATTTATTGCATAAGCTCTAGTAAGTCTTGGTGGGACAGCGAAAGTCTATTGCTCAAGCCATAAGCTGCCCAAACCTCCAACCCAACCCAGCATGACAGGCGCTCCGTCCTGGGCAGGTGTGACCAAGAAGACAGCTCTCTCTCTCTCCTCGGCTCCCAGAGGTAGGCTACTGGCACTTCTTGCCCCAGGTCCATGTTGTGGAATTAAATTCCAGGCTGAGAGGTCGGGGTATCCTTCACCAAGCTTACACTCTTAAGAGGACAGCTTCTACCCTAAGGTAGGCTGAGAATACTGGAGGCCTGGTTGCCTTCGCTCCACTGTTCTCATCGGGCAGAACTTCCATGCCAAGAGAGACAAGACCAGAGCTTCTGCCTCTGTTGTTTGTGAAGCAGGGGTCATTCAGAGATGTGGGCCTTTGCGCCTGCCCAGTTTTGGAGCAGTGGTTGAGGTTGCACCCAGGGAAAAGCAGCAGTTCGTTAAAACTAGAGAACTCTGAAATTATTTGAAATACAGTGCAGGAGACTTTTGAGTCTCAGGGTGTTTTTGAAAACAATGGCATTTTTGTGGTAAGCAATTAAAAGGAGGCTGGTAGCTCCATGAGAACAACAAACTAAACCACAATCCAGATAGTTTACCAGGAAAAAGAAATAGTTTACCAGGAAAAGAAAAGAGTCCCCCTGGGATTAGAACAAACATCCAAAACCTAACCATGCATTTTCGGGGCAATGAAAATACTCCATATACTACTATAATGACAGATTCATGTCATTATACATGTATCCAAACCCACAGAAGACCAAATACCAAGAGCCCATAAATTATGGACTTTGTGTGATTAAGATTGTCAATGTAATGTAATGTAGTTGTCAACTGTAACAAACTCTCATTTGTGTGGAGGCTGTCCATAATGGGGAAAGAGGATGCTGATAATAGGAGAGGCCATGGGAAATATCTGTATCTTTTCAATTTTGCTTTCAACTTTCAATGGACAAAACAAAACCAATAAGATTTAAAACAAAACCTTTCAAAGGGACCCAAATTTAATAGATCAGGCTATATAGCAATGCATGTGTCATAATGTAAATAATGTAAAATGGTGCAGCAGCTGATTTGTAAGTCTGATGGTTCTTCAAAAGGATAAACGTGGAGCTACTGAATGACCCAGTAATTCCACTTGTAGGTATATATGCCCAGGAGAAATGAAAAAAATATTTGGGAATGAAGTACTGATACATGCTATGACACAGATGCTAAGTGAAAGAAGTCAATCATAAAAGATCACATATTATATGATTCCACTTATGTGAAATGTCCACAGTAGGCAAATGCAGAGGTAGAAAAATTGATTGTTGCTTTGGGTGTGATAGTGGCGATGGTGTACAACTATGTAAACTTACTAAAAAATCACCAAATTGTCCACACTAAATGCATGAATTATATGCTTTTGTGAGTTACATTTCAATATAGCTGCTATTTAAAAAAATGTAAGGACCTTAATTGAATACTGATTCAAACATCTTAGTCCACTCAGGCTGCTATAACGAAATACCAATCTGGGTGGCTTATAAGTAGCATCACAATTCTGGAGTCTGGGAAGTCCAACAAAAAGGTCAGCAGGTTTGTCTGGCAAGGGCCAGCTTCCTGGTTCACAGACCATTGTCACCTTGCTGTGTCCCCACATGACAGAAGGGGTGAGGGAGTTTGCCAGGTTCTCTTTGATAAGAGCACTAATCCTATTCATGAAGACTCTACTCTCACAAATTAACCAACTCCCAAAGGTTCTTCCTCCATATACTAAGAGATTGGAGATGTGTTTTTTTTTGCGGTACCGGGGATTGAACCCAGGGGCGTTTTATCTCCTAGCTACACCCCTGGCCCTATTTTTTATTCTTTTTTTTTGCGTTACCGGGGATTGAACCCAGGGGCGTTCTACCTCTGCGCTACACCCCTGGCCCTATTTTTTTATGCTTTATTTTGAAACCGGGTCTCAAAGTTGCGGAGGGCCTCACTAGGTAGAGAGAGAGAGAGAGAGAGAGAGACGGGGAGAGAGAGAGAGAGAGAGAGAGAGAGAGAGAGAGAGAGA
>PVJS01021663.1:0-31285 GCA_004027185.1 Glis glis
GGTTTCAAAATAAAGTATAAAAAATAGGGCTGGTGGTGTAGCTCGGAGGTAGAACACCCCTGGGTTCAATCCCCTGTACCGCAAAAAAAAAAAAAAAAGAAAATAGGGCTGGGGATGGAGCTCGGAGGTAGAATGCCCCTGGGCTCAATCCCCAGTACCACACAAAAAAAGAAAGGTTCATTTAAGAGCCAGGCATGGTGGTACATCCCAGTACTTGAGAAGCTGAGACAGGAGGATCGCAGGTTCAAGACCAGCCTCAGCAACACAGTGAGGGTCTCAGCAACCTAGCGAGACCCTGCTTCAAAACAAAATATAAAAAGGGCTGGGAGTGTAGCTCAGAGATACAATGCCCCTGGGTTCAATCTCCAGTACCAAAAAAGAAAAAAAAAAGGAATGAAAATGTTCATTTAAGCTATGCTACAGACGTTACACTATAATTGGAGTTGTAATAAAGTAAGTTTGTGATATTCACAAATTTTCATTTTCAAAAGATTAATTGTAGTCTAATCACCCATTGGATGTTGGACATTAAGTGGCTGTTTAACTTAAATTTGAATACTTTTATTGGCAAGATGCTCACTATAGTACAAGGTATCTTTATCTTCAGATATATCTCTTAGAAAGTATTTGGGGGCGGTACTTGGGATTGAACCCAGGGGCATTCTACCTCTGAGCTACACCCCCAGCCCTATTTAATATATTGTTATTATTATATTGATATTGTTATTTTGTGTGTGGGGGGGCACCAGGGATTAAACTCAGTGGTATTCTACTTCCAAGGTACACGCCCATCCCTTTTTATTTTTTATCTGGAAACAGGGACTTGCTAGGTTGCTGAGGCTATCCTTGAACCTGTGATCCTCCTGTCTCAGCCTCTGAAGTACTGGGATTATAGGCAAGCACAACCATATCCCCCTAGAAAGTATTTTTACATGAACTAAACTATTGCCTCCTTCAAGTTTTCTCTTCTGGACCACAGAAAATAAAATTAATTTTTCTCTTCCATATGAAAGGCATTCAAAACATTAAAATATCCCTGTTCCTTAAAACTTTTAAAAGGCATTGAGTAAGCTGGGCGTGGTGGTGCAAACTTGTAATCCTAGTACTTGCGAGGCTGATACAGGAGGATCACAGGTCCACGGCCAGCCTCAGCTACTTAGTGAGGCCCTCCACAACTTAGTGAGACCCTGTTTCACTAAGTGGCATAAAAACTATGCCATTTTTAAAAAAAAACATATATACATATACATATACAGATACATATATATGTTGGTGGTACTGGAGATTGAACCCAGGGCCATTATACCTCTGAGCTACACCTCCAACCCTATTTAATTTTTATTTTGAAACAGGGTCTTGTTAGGTTGATGAGAGTTTCACTATTTGGTGAGGCTGTTTTGAACCTGTGATCCTCCTGTCTCAGCCTCCCAAGTACTGGGATTACAGGTGTGCGACACCATGCCTGGCTAAAAAACTTATTTTTCTCCCCTAATAACACAGCATAACTAGTTTAATAAAGGTTTACTGACTGACTGCTATGTGCCAGGTACTATGTTGGAGGTAAAATATGAATTCATTCTCCTTACATCCAAGAAGCTTACAGTTCAGTAAAACATACAAGTAATAACCAAGTATTTACTGAGCATCTTGAACACTAGCTGGCATTATATTTGGTGGAAGAATGAAGCGTTCACTAACATCTTGAGACGAGATCTTGGGGGGAGGGTGTGTGGAACCTTAGTCCCAATCAACAGGACCTGAACAGTCCCTCATCTGTTCTTCCATTCATATCTTTAAGGAAAACAAGCTTACTTTTCTCCAAAAGAAGTATACAAACTAAAAACAATCTTAGAATTTCAATGTAGTTCATTTAGAACTTATTCATTACAGTTTCTTACTGCAGAGTGAGACTGGTGAGCTTTCAGGACTGGCTCAGCATCCACTGCTTTTTTAGCAACCATTAACTGTAACATCTGTTTCCGGTACTTGCTCATGATGAGTTCCAAAGCATCCTGATGTTCCTCCAAGGAAACCCAAAGCTCTAGCAAAAACAAAACAAAAACCCTTGGCAGTGATATATGAGAGAGAGATCCCAAAGGCAAACAATTAACAGTTGGAATTTTATGACTCTGTGAAATATTATGAATCTGAAGTTGCAAATCAGTGTAAGTTTACAAAATCAAACTTTTAAAGTCTACATGAAAAATAGCTTTTTAGGAGGAGGCACTGCAGTCTGGTAGAAATAATATGGGATAGCCGGGTGTGGTGGCACATGCTAGTAATCTCAGTACTTGGGAGGCTGAGACAGGAGGAGTTGCAGGTTTGAGACCAGCCTCAGCAATTTAGTGAGGCCCTCAGCAACTTAGCAAGACTGTTTCAGAATAAAAAATAAAATTGGGCTGGGGGTATAGCTCAGAGGTAGAATGCCCCTGGGTTCAATCCCCAGTACCACAAAAATAAATAAATAAATAAATAAATAAATAAATAAATAAAACATGGGATGTGTAATCAGAAAACATGGTTTGAGCCAGGCATGGTGGCATGTGCCTGTAATACCAGTACTTGGGAGGTTGAGATAGATAGAGGACCACAGGTTGGAGGCCAGCTCAGCAACTTGGTGAGACCCTGATTCAAAATAAAATAGGGCTGGGGGTGTGGCTCAGAGGTAGAATGCTGCTGGGTTCAGTCCCCCGTACCAAAAAAAAAAAAAAAACCCAAACCAAAAACATGGTTTGAGTTCATTTCTGTGAAAATACTCACAAGCCAATCATTTAATCTCTCTGAGACTATTTTTTAACTGCATTATGAATCTTAACTTTAAGATTAACTTTAAGATAAGTTGTGCACCACCACAACTGGCTAAAATTTAAGTTTTTGAGAATATACTCCTTTGTTATACAAGCCTCCATCTGGTATGCTTTAAAAAAAGCTGTCTAAACTGGGCGTGGTGGTGCTCACTTATAATCCCAGTACTTGGGAGGCTGAGATAGGAGGATCACAGGTTCACCACCAGTCTCAGCTACTTAGTGTGGCCCTCCACAACTTAGTGAGACACTGTTTCAAAATAAAGAATAAAATAGGGCTGGGGTGTAGCCTGGAGGTAGAATGCCCCTGGGTATAATCCCCAGTACCAAAAAGTAAAAATAAAAAAAAGCTATCTAATAATTCAACTCTACAAGTACCTCCTTGATAAGCTGCTTATATATTAAAAGAAAAAAATCAGTTAATGACCTTAAAAAGGGTAATCTGATAAACTTTGTTACTGGATAGCCCTCTTATCAAAAGTACTGACCTGAAAATGGATGTAGGATGTACACTTCTATGAACTTTCTTTTGGTATTAGTGGGAATTGAACCCAGGGGCGTTCTACCTTTGAGCTAGACCTCCAGATCTATCTATCTATCTATCTATCATCTATCTATCTATTATCTTTCTATCTGTTTATCTATCTATTTATCATCTACTTATCTGCGTTGTACCTTTGAGCTAGACCCCCAGCCCTATCTCTCTCTCTCTCTCTCTATTTTGCGGAACTAGAGATTGAACCCAGGGGCATTCTACCTCCCAGCTACAACCCCAGCCCTATTTTTATTCTTTTTTTGAAACAGGGTCTTACTAAGTTGCGGAGGGCCTCACTAAGTAGCTGAGGCTGGCTGCGAACCTGCGATCCTCCTGTCTCAGCCTCTCAAGTACTGGGTCTACAAGTGTGCGACACCACGCCTGGCTCTTTTTTTTTCTTTCTTTCTTTTTTTTTTTTTTAAGCAGGGTCTCACGAAGTTGCTGAGGGCCTCGCTAAATTACTGAGACTGGCCTCGAACCTGTGATATTCCTGTCTCGGCCTCTCAAGTCCTGGCATTACAGGCCTGCGCACCGGTCACTGTTGTAAACCGCACCCGGCCACTGTTGTAAACTTTTAAGGCAGTTTTGCAAAAACTTTCACACTATTACCGGATGTGAAAAAGTCACAACAACTATACAAAAAGGACTGACTAACCTCTGTTTTCCTGCTGCAAGTCTCTAATCTGTGTGTTCTCTTGAGACAGCAGAATGTGAGGTTTGTATTTGGACATATCCTTCATGTCGGCGGCGTCCTCTTGATACTGGACAGAGACACATTAAGCGCGCCGTAAACAGAACAGAAGCAGATGCGAGTTCTGATGCGGACTCAGCCCTGATCCCGCCCCGAGAAGGCATCCCGCCTCGCGTCTCCTCCCTCAAGCGCCCAGCGCCCGAGCGCACCGGACCCCACCCTCCGCCCGACCTGGTCCGGCAGCGCCGTCCCCGCCTCCCGCATAGCGGCCACCCGGCGGTGCAGCGCGGCCGACTGGTCCACCAGCGACTCGGCGGCGGCATCGTGCTCCCGCAGCCTCTCCAGCAGGGTCTTGGCGTCCGTCAGGATCTTCTCGATGGTGCAGCTCATAGCGGCCGCGGGACCCGGCGCCGGCCGCTCCCCTCCGCGATTCGCTCAGCCCTTCCTGAGCCTGTCTCGGATTACGTCACTTCCGGGCACGTCTCGAAGGCGCCTGGGCAGCCTGGGCGCGCGCCTGCACAGTGGCAGCCTAGTCCGCGGTCGGCCCGCTTTAGCCTGCGGAGGCCGGGCAGCCTCGCCCCGGCCCGCGGCGGCGTGCCCTTGCCACGCCCTTGGCTCCCGGGCCCGGCACCAGGGGGCCAGGCTGGCCGGGTCCCAGGTTCTTCTTCCCCTGCTGGCTTTGCTTGATGTGGTTTGTTATTCATTCATATATATTATTTTTTGTAATTTAGTTTTCAAAAAATTACCATCTCAACCCCCAGCGAGCTGGATCCAATCCAGGCCAGCACTCTACCACTGAGTACACCCCCAGCTCCGCCATCCTTTTTAGGAGTACAGTTCAGTAGTATTAGGTATATTCAAGTTGTGCAACCATTACCAACATCCATCTCCCAAACTCTTCATTTTGCAAAACTGGAACTCTATACTCATTAAACAAATCTCCTTCCTTTTCCCCTAACCCTTACCAACTGTTCTACTTTCTTTCTTTTTTTCTTTCTTTCTTCCTTTTTTTTTTGTGGTATCGGGGATTGAACCCAGGGGTGTTTTTTTTGTTTGTTTGTTTTTGCAGTACCGGGGATTGAACGCGGGGGCATTCTACCTCTGCGCTACGCCCCCGGCCCTATTTTTTATACTTTATTTTGAAACCGGATCTCACGAAGTTGCGGAGGGCCTCACTAAGGAGAGAGAGAGAGAGAGAGAGCTGAGGCTGGCCGCGAACCCAGATCCTCCGGTCTCCGCCTCCCAAAGTACTGGCATTACAAGCGTGCGCCACCACGCCCGGCATCCAGGGGCGTTTTACCTCCGAGCTACACTCTGGGCCCTATTTTTTTTTATACTTTATTTTGAAACCCGGTCTCACGAAGTTGTGGAGGGCCTCAGTAAGTAGCTGAGGCTGGCCGCGAACCCGGATCCTCCTGACTCCGCCTCCAAGTACTGGGATTACAAGCGTGCACCACCACGCCCAGCTCTCTACTTTCTGCCTGTATGAATTGGACCCATGTTAGTGGGATCATACAGTATTTGTCTCTTAGGGACTGACATTTACCTTAGCATACTGTCTTCAAGGTTCATCCAAATTGCACCATGTGTTACAATTTCTAAGGTTAAGTAATATACATATATACTATATATACACACACACACACACACACATATACGTATACATATACACACACATACATAATACAATATTTTGTTGATCCAGCCATCCCTGGATAGACTCTGGTTGCTTTTACCTTTGGGTTGACTAAGAATACTTCTTCTGTGAACATGGGTGTTCAAATATGTTGTTGGAGCTGGGCGTGGTGGTGCATGCCTGTAATTCCAGGGACTCTGAAGGCTGAGGCAGGAGAATGGCAAGTTCAAGGCCAGTGCATGGTATTTTAGTGAGACCCTGTTTCAAAATAAAAAATAAAAAGGGTTGGGGAGGGGGGGAATATAGCTCAGTGGTAGAGTGCCCCTGGACTTAATTCCCAGTACTGGAAAAAAAATCTTTTTGAGATTCTGCTTTCAGTTCTTTTATTTATTTATTTATTTATTTATTTATTTATTTATTTATTTATGGTGCTGGGGATTGAACCCAGGGGGCATTCTACCTCTGAGGTATATCCCAGCCCTATTTTATTTTATTTTTTTATTTTGAAACAGAGTCTCACTAAGTTGCTGAGGCTGGCTGCGAACCTGTGATCCTACTGTCTCAGCCTCCCAAGTACTGGGATTACAGGCGTGTACCACCACACCCGGCTCACTTTCAGCTCTTTTGGACATAAAGTGGAATTGCTAGACCTTATAGTAATTTTTTTTAGATTTTTTTTTTTTTTTTTGCGGTACCGGGGATTGAACGCAGGGGCGTTCTACCTCCGCGCTACGCCCCCGGCCCTATTATTATTATTTTTTTTTATACTTTATTTTGAGACCGGGTCTCACGAAGTTGCGGAGGGCCTCACTAAGTAGAGAAAGAGAGAGAGAGAGAGAGAGAGAGAAAGAACGTGCGCATGCGCGCGCGCATGCGCGAGCTAAGGCTGGCTGCGAACCTGGATCCTTCGGTCTCTGCCTCCCAAAGTTTTTTTAGATTTTTTGAGGAACCCCCATTGTTTTCCATAGCAACTGCACCACTTTACATTTCCTTTTTTTTTTTTGGTACTAGGAATGAAATCCAGGGTGTGTTCTACTTCTGAGCTACACCTCAGCCCTACTTTTTTTTGGTACTGGAGATTGAACCCAGGGGCATTCTGCCTCTGAGCTACACCCGCAGCCCTATTTTATTTTTATTTTGAAAGAGTCTTGCTACGTTGCTGAAGCTGCCCTCAAAGCTGCAATCCTCCTGTCTCAGCCTCCCATGTACTGGGATTATAGATGTGTGTGACCACTCCCAGCTTCCCAGCCCTAATTTTAAGTTTTGAAACAGGGCCTTGCTAAGTTGCTGAGGCTGGCCTCAAACCTACAATCCTCTTGTCTCAGCCTCCCAAGTATTGGGATTACAGGTGTGCACCACCACACATGGCTCCACTTTACATTTCCACCAACTGTGCACAAGCAGTCCAATTTTTCCTCATCCTCATCAACACTTATTATTTTTTGTTTTGCTTTTGTGGTACTGTGGATTGAACTCAGGGGCATTCTACCTCCAAGCTACACTCCCAGCCCTATTTTATTTTTTAGTTTGAAACAGGGTCTCACTAAGTTGCAGAGGGCCTCTCTAAGTTGCTGAGGCTGGCTGTGAACCCGTGATCTTCCTGTCTTAACCTCCCAAGTACTGGGATTACAAGGGTGCACCACCACACCCGGATTGTTTTGCTTTTGATAATCATCTTAAATGGAGTGAGGTGGAGTCATCATTATTTTCTGCTTGACTGGGTTTTTTTTTTGCTAATTAATAAATTGAAAATAAATCTCACTTGAGAACAGCAATGACTTTTGTGCTATTTGTCATATTGGTTTTTAAGAGTTTACCTAATCAGTCTTATATGTCAAACTGTTCTTTTTTATTCATTACCACATATTTTTGGAGATCTTCTTTGTTTCATGAACTGTTTAATATCTGTGAATATGGCAGAGAGTAAAACACCAGGTCTTAGCTCTTAGGAAGCTTATATTTTAATAGGAGAATGAGTTCATACCCTAATAAATAATTGTAGGTAGGTAGTGAGAGGTCAGAGAAGCAGTAGGGAGGGAACTGGGCATTTGCCAATGTTTCCCCAGCTTTTGGCACAATGGAGACACTTGAATAATTTTTTGTCAGCCGGGCGTGGTGGCGCACGCTTGTAATCCCAGTACTTGGGAGGCAGAGACCGGAGGATCCGGGTTCGGGGCCAGCCTCAGCTACTTAGTGAGGCCCTCTGCAACTTCGTGAGACCCGGTTTCAAAATAAAGTATTAAAAAATAGGGCCAGGGGTGTAGCTTGGAGGTAGAATGCCCCTGGGTTCAATCCCCGGTACCGCAAAAAACAAAACAAAACAAAACAAAAAAACCAAGTCAAACTCAGAAGCAGAATGATGATTACCAGGGTCTAGGAGCTGGTGGAGATGGGGACGTATTGGTCAAAGGGGATAAACTTTCAATTAAAAGATGAATAAATGCTGAGGACCTAATACACAGCATAGGTGGTGATAAATGTGTTAATTTGATTGTGGTAATCATTACACTATACATACATATGTACATATATCATCATCATATTGTATGCCTTGAATATTATTGGCTTATTTTCAGGCTTTAAAACAATTGAAAGCTGGGTGTGGTTGGGAGGCAGAGACAGGAGGATTGCAGGTTCGTGGCCAGCCTCAGCTACTTCACGAGGCCCTCCGCAACTTAGTGAGACCTTGTTTCAAAATAAAGAAATAAAAAAAATAGGGCTGGGGGTGTAGTTCAGAGGTAGAATGCACCTGGGTTCAATCCCCAGTACCGCAAAAAAAAAAAATAGTCATCTTTTCCCATGCTATGGTCTCTTTTATCTTGAATTCAGTAGTAAAACTTATAAATATTAAAGCCTCATTAGCCATACTTAGGAATTTTAGGGAGGTTTCCATGTCTGCACTTGGGGAAAAGTGTCAGGGGAATACCTCTGGTGGGATGGAGAAATAATTTTGAGACCGAAGGAAAAGACCTTGTGAGAAACAGAGTGGTAGCCTACAGTAAGTGATGGCTAGAAACAATAAAGATCTATTTGTGGAAGATGTAAGCATTTCCCAGGGAATCTTAGAAATTCTTGGGGAGTGAGCCGGGCGTGGAGGCACACGCTTGTAATCCCAGTACTTTGGGAGGCAGAGACTGGAGGATCCTGGTTCGCAGCCAGCCTCAGCTCTCTTTTTCTCTCTCTCTCTCTCTTTCTCTCTCTCTCTCCCTCTTTCTCTCTCTCTCTACTTAGTGAGGCCCTCTGCAACTTCGTGAGACCCGATTTCAAAATAAAGTATAAAAAAATAGGAGCTGGGCGTGGTGGCGCACGCTTGTAATCCCAGTACTTTGGGAGGCGGAGACCGGAGGATCCAGGTTCGCGGCCAGCCTCAGCTCTCTCGTTCTCTCTCTCTCTCCCTGTCTGTCTGTCTCTCTGTCTGTCTGTCTCTCTCTGTCTCCTTAGTGAGGCCCTCCGCAACTTCGTGAGACACGGTTTCAAAATAAAGTATAAAAAATAGGGCCGGGGGTGTAGTGCGGAGGTAGAACGTCCCTGCGTTCAATCCCCGGTACCACAAAAAAAAAAAAAGAAATTATCGGGGAGTGGACAAAATCCCCTGAAATCATATAGGATGGAGGCTTAGACTGTGTTAACTGGATATGAAAGAGAAAGGTACCCTCAATTCTGAAGAAGTTGGGGGACATTTGAAGGTTATACTTGTAACCCAAAGAACCTTGACCGAGGTATACCAGCATATTTTAGGACCTTTTAGAGGGCTGAGATCTGGGACAAGCCTTCCATTTTCCAGCCTTTGGTGGGCCTGAATGTGGGGAGTGAGGAGCTTCCCCTGATGCCAGCCTGGTGTATATGACAATATCAACTGTAGACAGTCTAGTGCTATTTGTGTCCTATTCACTAAACCTCATTTCCTCCCCCATTTTTCTCTATAAGTTATACTCTGACTCTATTTCCACCTGACTCTGATTCTTGGCTTCCCCTCTTGTTTACAGTTCTGCTCCTGGCCACTGGACTGGCACCAGTATTTGGTCTTCCCTGTTGTACTCTTGGCCTTTCCCAAAGGACTTGGTCCATATACACCTTATTACTTTAGGTCTCAAAATCAAGCTCTCACTGGGTGTGGTGGCTCACGCTTGTAATCCCAGTACTTGGGAGGCTGAGACCCGAGGATCCATGCTCGCGGTTAGCCTCAGCTACTTAGTGAGGCTCTCCACAACCTAGTGAGATCCTGTTTCAAAATAAAGAATAAAAAATAGGGCCAGAGGGTGTAGCTTAGCTTGGAGGTAGAATGCCCCTGGGTTCAATCCCTGGTACTGCAAAAAAAAAAAAAAAAAAAAAAAAAATCAAGCTCTCCTTTGGAATGCTATAAAATAAAATTGTGGTAATGCTTGCACAACTCTTTGAATATATTAAAAACCACTGGAATGCAGACTTTACACATGTTAATTTTAAAGTACATGAATATATAAATATGGTATGTAAATAAGGCTGTCAAAAACTGAAGCACTGGATCACTGGCCAGTGCAAAATAAAATTAATAGGTAGGCATAACGGTACACTCCTGTAATCCCAGTACTTCAGAGGCTGAAATAGGAGGATTGCAGGTTCGAGGGCAGCCAGGCAACTCAGTGAGGCCCTCAGCAACATAGGGAGAATCTGTTTCAAAATAAAAAATTAATAAAAGGGCTGGGGTGTAGCTTGGAGGTAGAATACCACTGGGTTCAATCCACAGTACCAAATAAATATAAAAGTCAAAAAAGAAAAACCCCAAGCTGGGCATGGTGGCATACGCTTGTAATCCCAGTACTTGGGAGGCTGAGACAGGAGGATCCAGGTTCACAGCCAGCCTCAGCTACTTAGTGAGACCCTGTTTCAAAATAAAGAATAAAAAAATAAGCCGGGCGTAGTGGCAAATGCTTGTAATCCCAGTACTTGGGAGGCAGAGACTGGAGGATCCGGGGCAGGGCCAGTCTCAGCTACTTAGTGAGGCCCTCCGCAACTTCGTGAGACCCAGTTTCAAAATAAAGGATAAAAAATAGGGCCGGGGGTGTAGCTCAGAGGTAAAATGCCCCTGGGTTCAATCCCCGGTACCGCAAAAAAAAAAAAGAATAAAAAAATAGGGCTGGGGGTGCAGCTTGGAGGTAGAATGCCCCTGGGTTCAATCCCCAGTACCGCAAAAAAAAAGAAAAACCCCAAAAGACCATCAAACCCAAATAAAATTAATAGTAGTTTATATGAAATAGCATTAACTCTATGCAGTATAATGATCTAAATGCTTTATTCAAAACTTGCACAACTCTATGAGGTAGATATTATTATCACTACTTTAACAAAAAGTAGCATGAGATCCAGAAAAGTCATGTAGATTTCTCTAGGACTTATATATAGCCTATATGTGCCAGAGCCAAGATAAGAGGAGTTGGGCTTCAAAAATCAGTGCTTTTTTTTTGTGTGTGTGATACTGGGGATTGAACTCAGGGCCATTCTACCTCTGAGCTACACCCCCAGCCCTTTTTATTTTTTGTTTTGAAACAGGGTCTTGCTAGGTTGCTGAGAGTCTTGCTACATTGCTGAGACTGTCCTTGAACCTGCGATCCTCCTGTCTCAGCCTCCCACATACTGGGGTTATAGGAATGTACCACCATGCCTGGCAAAATCAGTGCTCTTGAACATTGCACTATAGTGCAATGGTAGAGGAGTGTGGGGAGTTAAGTATGTCTGTTTTTCTCATTGAAAAAGGAGGTAAAGTCAGGAGCAGGGAGAGGAGGCAGTCATTGAATGGTGCAAATGTTTAGAATAAAATAATTACTGAATTAGAGGGTGTAGCATTTATTTATTGTTGCATAATAAAGTACCCCAAACTTGGTGGATTAAAACAATAAACATAGCCGGGCGTGGTGGCGCACGCTTGTAATCCCAGTACTTTGGGAGGCGGAGACTGGAGGATCTGGGTTCACGTCCAGCATCAGCTCTCTCTCTCTCTCTCTCTCTCTCTCTTCCTATCTCTCTCTCTCTCTCTCTCTACTTAGTGAGGCTCTCCACAACTTCGTGAGACCCGGTTTCAAAATAAAGTATAAAAAATAGGGCCGGGGGTGTAGCGCGGAGGTAGATCGCCCCTGGATTCAATCCCCAGTACCGCAAAAAAAAAAGAAAAAAAACATATACATATATATTTTCATGCACCTGCTGGGTAATTCCGGTCTGGGTCAGGTCTGGCTGATTCTTTGTGATGCCTGGTTGGCAGGGGCTGGGTGGTGCTGGATCGATGCACTCATGTGCTCTTGGTAGGCTGGATAGCGACTGTGGCGATAGGAGTGACTAGGTCATGAGTCTCTCATCCTCTGGCAGGGTAGGCCAGGCTTGTTTATATGGTCATGGGATTACGGATCCTTCTAAGCCCCAAGTGTTTTTCAAGTCTTTGCTTGCTCAAGTAAGCTATAGTGTCTCATTGGCCAAAATTTTTCCTGTGGTCAACCCACATTCAAGGGATGGTGAAATAGACCCCATTTCTTTATGGAACACAATGTGTGGCTATATTTTTCCAGTCTGTTATAGAAGGAGAGGCAATACTGGTTAAGGATTAATGAGAAGTGTTAGGGGTCTGACTAAAAGTAAAAATTAGAGCCGGGCATGGTGGCACACACTTATAATCCCAGTACTTTGGGAGGCAGAGACCGGAGCATCCGGGTTCGCCGCCAGCCTCAGCTCTCTCTCTCTCTCTCTCTCTTTCTCTCTCTACTTAGTGAAGCCCTCCGCAACTTCGTGAGACCCGGTTTCAAAATAAAGTATAAAAAAATAGGGCCGGGGGTGTAGCACGGAGGTAGAACGCTCCTGGGTTCAATCCCCAGTACTGCAAAAAAAAAAAGTAAAAATTATACTTTTATTGTGGCACAATCCCTATGATTTCACAACTTTCTCTAGAATGGCTCAGTGTCTTAGAGAGGGATTGTAGTACTAGAAGTAGAGGAGAGTAAGGCCTTTGGAGTCAGTAATGGTGTCCAGTAGAAGAATATGATAGTGGACCTACGCATATGATGCCTGGTAGACAGGACGGTACTGACTGAGGTGGCAGTTCTCCCATCCATAGAACACACCCAGTAGAGATCGCTAATTTAGTAGGATAGACAAGGTCAAATGACATGGATTCCAGATAATCTTTGACTGTTCTTTGTTCTCACATAAGATGTATTTCTTGGGACATCCATAAATATGAGTACAGAAGACAGGAGAGCAACTGAGGACAAAAGATTTACTAGATACACTAGATTTTAAAACTCCATACACAACGTAAACCACAATTCCCAGTAAGAAATGGCTTCCATTATTAATAAATTGGAAAATTGAGTTAAGTAAGCATACTTGCTTTATTTTTTTCCTTTTAAAAAATTTGTGCATGGTTTGTATATATGTGGGTAGTACACATGGGTTATGATGTTAGTTTTATTATTCTCATGTGGGTTAGTAGTGAGTAGCTGACTTGCTCCATTGGACTGATGCCAGGGTTTTTGCTTTTCCACTTAAAAGGTTGTATATATTTTTAACAAAGGTTAAGGATTATAATCCAATTTGTAGATATCATTAAACATCACTTTTTTCCCCTTTAAGAAGTGTTATACGCCGGGCATGGTGGCGCATGCTTGTAATCCCAGTATGGGAGGCTGAGACAGGAGGATCCGGGTTCACGGCCAGCCTCAGCTACTTAGTGAGGCCCTCCGCAACTTAGTGAGACCCTGTTTCAAAATCAAGAATAAAAAATAGAGCTGGGGGTGTAGCTTGGAGGTAGAATGCCCCTGGGTTCAAACCCTGGTACCTTCAAAATAAAAAAAAAGTGCTATAGAAGGTGGGTGCGGTGGCACATGCCTGTAATTCCAGTATTGGGGAGGCTGAAGTAGGAGGATCACAGGTTCGAGGCCAGCCACAGCAACTTAGTGAGATCCTTAGAAACTTAGTGAGATCCTGTTTCAAGATAAAAAATAAAAAGGGCTGGGGGTGTCAACTTGGAGGTAGAATGCCCTGGATTCAATCCCCAGTACCCAATAAAACAACAATAACAAAAATGAACAGTGTTATATGGATTCTTTGGGATATCTTTGTTAAATAGAATAAAAGTAGTAACTGTTGGGGTGTATGGGGGCAAAGAAAACATAGCCTGATATTAGGGAACAGGCTCTATTTAGGAATAAAACCTGGAAGGAGGCATTGGACCAGGAAGAGAGCCCATGAGAGTCAGAAAGCCCGCCTTCTTACAGGCTAGGGGCTTTTTATGGGGCAATGAAGGGAGGGTACAGGAGTAGTTCTGTAAGCCACTGGTTGTGTGCTACTGGCCAGGTCATCTCAGGGCAGAGCAATGGTCAGGGGGGTGTTTCTCTTTCTTGGTTCCTTTGTTCTCGGTCCTCCTCCGGCATGACCTCATGGCCAGACCTCACAGTCAGACCTCACAGTACCCACAGTGACAAAACTTACACTGAACTTATTTACCAAAAAGCACAAAAGTGAGTCAGGCATGGTGGTGCCTGCCTGTAATCTTAGTACTTGGGAGGCTGAGACAGGAGGATTGCAGGTTCGAAGTCAGCCTCAGCAACTTAGTGAGTCTCTCAGCAACTTAGCAAGACTGTTTCCAAATAAAAAAGAAAATAGGGCTGGCGGTATAGCCTGGAGGTAGAAGGCCCCTGGTTTTTACCCCCACTACCACAAAAAAACACAAAAGTATCTTTATTTTTTATTTTATTTTATTTATTTATTTATTTATTTTTTGCGGTACCGGGGATTGAACGCAGGGGCGTTCTACCTCTGCGCTACGCCCCCGGCCCTATTTTTTTTTTATGCTTTATTTTTGAAACCGGGTCTCACGAAATTGTGGAGGGCCTCACTAGGTAGAGAGAGAATGAGAGAGACAGAGAGAGACAGAGAGAGAGAGAGAGAGAGGGAGAGAGGAGAGAGGAGAGAGGAGAGAGAGAGAGATTTCACAAGCGTGTGCGCATGCGCGCTGAGGCTGGCCGCGAACCCGGATCCTCCGGTCTCTGCCTCCCAAAGTATTGGGATTACAAGCGTGCGCCACCACGCCCTGCCAAACGTATCTTTAAATAATAATAATCATAGTAATGGACACTCATTGATCAATTTGTATGTTTTATGCATGTATGTGATAACCATTTATGGGCATTAGTTCATTTACTCTTCATAAACATTTATGAAATAAGTACTACTTAAGATTATTGGTTGTATTTTTTTTTCTTGTGGTACCGGGAATGAACCCAGGGGTGTTCTATCTCCGCGCTACACCCCCGGCCCTATTTTTTTTTATACTTTATTTTGAAACCGGGTCTCACGAAGTTGCGGAGGGCCTCACTAGGTAGAGAGAGAGAGAGAGAGAGAGAGAGAGAGACAGGGAGAGAGAGAGACAGGGAGA
Source organism: Glis glis (assembly GCA_004027185.1). Taxonomy (NCBI): domain Eukaryota; kingdom Metazoa; phylum Chordata; class Mammalia; order Rodentia; family Gliridae; genus Glis; species Glis glis. The sequence goes on from PVJS01021663.1 coordinate 15,070, forward strand.
GAGAGAGACAGGGAGAGAGAGAGAGCTGAGGCTGACCGCGAACCCGGATCCTCTGGTCTCCGCTTCCCAAAGTACTGGGATTACAAGCGTGCGCCACCACGCCCGGCTTTTATACTTTATTTTGAAACCGGGTCTCACGAAGTTTCAGAGGGCCTCACTAAGTAGAGAGAGACAAGAGAGACAGAGAGAGAGAGAGAGCTGAGGCTTGCCGCGAACCCGGATCCTCCAGTCTCTGCCTCCCAAAGTACTGGGATTACAAGCGTGCGCCACCATGCCTGGCTTTATTGGTTGTATTTTAAAACTTTCTAAGGTTTAGGAGAATGAAGAGCACACAAGTTCGAGACCAGCCTAGGCAACATGACAAGAACTCCATTTCAAAAAACAAAACAAGCCAGGCTTGGTGGTGCATGCATGTAATCCCAGTACTTGGGAGGCTAAAACAGGAGGATCACAGGTTTACAGCCAGCCTCAGCAATTTTGTGAGGCCCTCCCAACTTAGTGAAACCCTATTTTAAAAAAAATTAGGGCTGAGGGTGTAGCTCAGAGGTAGAATGCCCCTGGGTTCAATCCCCAGCACCAAAAAACAAAACAAACAATAACTTTCTAAAAATGTTCTTTAAGCCATGTCTGGTGGCTCATGGCTGTAATCCTAGTACTTGGGAGGCTGAGACAGGAGGGTCTCTGGTTCAAGGTCAGCCTCAGCAACTTAGTGAGACCCTGTTTCAAAATAAAAAATAATAGCCAGGCATGGTGGCACAGGCCTGTAATCCCAGTACTTGGGAGGCTGAGACTGAAGTGCCAAGTTTGTGATCCCATCAAAGACTACCAGGAGTCGATTCCGATGCAAAACACACGAGGGTCCTTTATTCAAGCTCGAGCTTGGGCTCCTAACATGCACCAACGCAGTGGTCACAGGGAGAAGCTCTTTGCTCTCCAAGAACAAAGCTTTTATCCCTTAAGGAGGCAGCCCACCCCACCTTTACATTGATAGGTTAGTTTAAAACATGAGCTTGTTGGCGTTCCCTGGTTGGTTTAATTTTCGCACCTTAGGTAGGGGCCATCATTAGGGAAGCATTAACCCTATATGGTGACATTTAAGCTGATTGGTCGGGCCCACAGTACCTTTCTCAGGAATGTCCAGGATGGGTGGGGGGCCTGCTGACTCTGGTCAGAGTGGCCTCCCCCGATTATCTGCAAATTCCAGACCCAGGTGTGCTTGACACCAATTGGCTGTTTCTAGGGGTTGCTAGGGACAAGATCAGATTAGCACACTTAATGGTTTCTACAGGGTATGGGGCAACAGGCTATAGAAACTTAACTTCTAGAAAAACAGATACTTAGGCCTATTCTACTTAAAGCTTTAACTAAAGCCTGTCATGGCTTCACTTTGGTTCTTCAAGACAGGAGGATCACAGGTTCAAGGACAGCCTCAGCAAGTAGTGAGACTCTCATCAACCTATTTCAAAATAAAAATAAAATAGGGCTGGGGGTGTAGCTCGGTGGTAGGATGCCCCTGGGTTCAATCACTAGAAACACACACACACACACACACACACACACACACACACACAAGCTGGGCGTGGTGGCATAAGACTGTAATCCCATTACTCAGGAAGCTGAGACAGGAGGATTGCAGGCTCAAGGCCAGTTTCAGCAACCTCATGAGGCCCTCTGCAACTTAGTGAGACTGTTTCAAATAAAAAACAAAATAGGGCTGGGGGTGTAGCTCAGAGGTAGAATGCCCCTGGGTTCAATCCCCAATACCATAAACAAACAAATAAATAAATAGGCAGGGTAGGGGTGTAATTTACAGGTAGAATGCCCCTGGATTCAATCCCCAGTACCAAAAAAATGTTCTTGATTTTTTTTTTTTTTGTACTGGGGATTGAACTCAGAGGCATTCTACCTCCGAGCTACACCCCCAGCCCTATTTTTTGTTCTTTGTTTTGAAAAAGGGTCTCACTAAGTTGCGAGGGCCTCACTAAGTAGCTGAGGTTGGCCATAAACCGGGATCCTCTGGTCTCAGCCTCCCAAGTACTGGGATTACAAGCATGCGCCACCACGCCCGGCTCAAATTCATATGAATTTAAAACAGAGAAAATATCTGTGACCAAAAGAAGTTCAAATTATCTATTCAGATAATCATTAAAGGGTGTATAATAAAATCTATTGTTATGCCATTCGATCAGTAATACTTTTGTTTCTTTTTTTTTACAATAAACATCTTCCATTCAAATTTAAAATAAAATAAATTCTTTTTTTTTGTGGTACTGGGGATTGAACCCAGGGGCATTCTACCTCCAAGCTACACCCCCAGCCCTATTTTGTGCTCTTTATTTTGAAACAGGGTCTCACTATGTTGTGGAGGGCCTCACTAAGTAGCTGAGGCTGGCCGCGAACCGGGATCCTCCAGTCTCAGCCTCCCGAGTACTGGGATTACAAGCATGTGCCACCATGCCTGGCTTCAGAATAACAGAAATTCTTTGAATTAATTTTATTCTTGATTTTCTGCCAAAAATTCTCTTGGTGTTTTGTTACAGTAGGAGCGGCGCTGTGGGCTCTTTCCTTTCAATTCAGATCAGATCATCTGAAGAGAGGAATTAAAACTAACAGGTGGCTCGGTTGCAGCTTTAACAAAACTTTATTACAAAGTCAGTAGGAAATAGAAAAAGAGAAGAGAGAAAAAAAGCAGTGTGCCTGGAAGACACGCTGGAGAGTCTGAAAGTGGAACTCTGCCCCTCCCTCAGACCCCGGCCCCTTAAATACAGTTTTCACATTGGTACAGTTTTATCAGCGTTACCAAGGCAACAAGCTAGCAACTTATTTCTTAGGCATAACTTATTCCTTAGGCAGGTGGTGCCTTCTAGTCTACTAAGTGCACTTACTAAGTGCAGAGGTCACTAATCTACCTTGTTTTTACCCCTATTGTATTGGGCTGTATTGGTTGTCTATCAACTATGGGCACTTTGATGTAATGCATGGAGTTTGCCTTTCTCATACCGAGGCTGAGTCACGAAGAATAGGAGGTAAACAGAGGCACTAGCTGTAGCCATTGTAGCTGTGTATAACCTCTAAGAGCAAGGTATAAGGCCCTTGTTATCTTTACCATTTTAAAATGTGCTAGGCAAATCACTGTGATCTTTAGGGCTAAAGGCCATAACTACCTCTATGGTGCTCTTAAGTCTCTGTGTGCTTTTAAGGCTAGAGGCTTTAATTGTCTTTACATTCTTACTATGGGTTAATCATTTAGAACAAAGGGGCAGAAGAAAAAGGGAGGGGGAGCTCTTGGAATGTACCAGAGCTACCGCCTCCCCCTGCCTGAAAGACTGCCTTTTACATTTTACTAGAAATTAATATCAGAGCAATTTTCCCAAACTGGCACAGTTTACTGTTTTGTTTTGTGGTGCTGGAGATCTAATGCAGGGTCTTGCACTTGCTAGGCAAGTGCTCTACCATGGAGCCACACCTTCAGGCCTATTAGTGTTAACTTTTTATTTTGTTTTGTTTTATTTATTTTTTGTGGTCCTTGCTTTGAACACAAGGGCATTCTACCTCTGAGCTATATCCCCAGTCCTATTTTATTTGTTATTTAGAAACAGGATCTCGCAAAGTTACCACGTGTGGCCTCGAACCTGCAATCCTCCTGTCTCAGCCTCCCAAGTACTGGGATTACAAGTGTGCACCCCTACATCCATGCGCCACCATGCCCAGCTTGGTGTTTACTTTTTTTTTGCCATGCTGGGGATTGAACCCAGGAGCAAAAAAAAAAAGAATATTACATATTTAAGTAATTATTTAAACTGGGCGTGGTGGCGCACACTTGTAATCCCAGTACTTTGGGAGGCGGAGACCGGAGGATCCGGGTTCGCGGCCAGCCTCAGCTCTCTCTCTCGCGCTTTCTCTCTCTCTCTCTCTGTCTACTTAGTGAGGCCCTCCGCAACTTCGTGAGACCCGGTTTCAAAATAAAATATAAAAAATAGGGCCGGGGGTGTAGCGTGGAGGTAGAACACCCCTGGGTTCAATCCCCGGTACCACAAAAAAAAGTAATTATTTTACACAATTTTATTAAAACTTCTAAGTCTTACTATTACTGTCAACATTATAGCTGTTTAGCATATTCTTTTAAACTTATTTATTTATTTTGGTACTGGGGATTGAACTCAGGAGCATTGTATCTCCAAGCTACATCCCCAGCCCTTTTCATTTTTTACTTTTTTTTTTTGCGGTACTGGGGGTTGAACCCAGGGGCATTCTACCTCTGAGCTATACCCCCAGCCCTATTTTTTATTCTTTATTTTGAAACAGGGTTTCACTAAGTTGTGGAGGGCCTCACTAAGTAGCTGGCCACAAACCTGGATCCTCTGGTCTCAGCCTCCCAACATTTTTTACTTTTGAAACAGGGTCTTGCTAAGTTGCTCAGGCTGTCCTCGAACCTGTGACCCTCCTGCCTCACTCTTCCAAGTACTGGGATTACAGGTGTACACCATGCCTCGCTATTCTTTGACATTTAAATGACCATTGACATATTTATTTATTTATTTATTTATTTATTTATGTAATTGCTTTTTTGTGGTACTGGGGATTGAACTCAGGGGCATTCTACCTCTGAGCTACACCTCCAGTCCTATTTTATTTTTATTTTGAAACAAGGTTTCAAAATAAAATTAAGTTGCTGAGGGTCTTGCTAAATTGTTGAGGATGATCTTGAACCCACAATCCTCCTGTTCAGCCTCCCAAGTACTGGGATTACAGGAGTGCACCGCCATGCCCAGCTAAGACCATTCTTTCTTTGGTGAACAAATTCTTTGGTTGTCTGAATTCTTCAAATATATTTTCCATGACTCCCTTGTTCGAAGCTTGACTTTTCCATAGTAATAGTCCCTTGAATGCTATCAAGAGGAGGTTCTCTCTAGGTTTCCCACTGTCTCATAGTTTCAGGAGATGAAACATCTGGTCTGATTACTAATCTGACACTTACATGCTTGCATCTCTGCTAAGATCCTTCAAGGCCCAGCTCAAATGTCTCTCATTCTTTAGACCTAAAATCAAGCATCCGTCATCAGGGAAACCTTCTGCAACCCCTCAGTTTTGATTAGGTTCCTTTATTACATAGCTTCACAAATTGTCTTTTTTCCAAAATACTTGTTTCATTTAGAATTATATATTCACCATGGTGATATGAGGTTACTTTCCCCCACAACACAATCTCCATGATAACAGAGATAATGTTTGTTCTTATGACTCTTGATCCCTAGCACCTGCATAATGCCTGAAAAATAGTAAGTACTCAATAAACACTGAATAAATTTATTCAATAAACATTGAATAAATGAATGGGCTGGGTGTGGTGGCGCACGCTTGTAATCCCAGTACTTGAGAGGCGGAGACCGGAGAAACCGGGTTCGCAGCCAGCCTCAGCTACTTAGTGAGGCCTCCGCAACTTCGTGAGACCCGGTTTCAAAATAAAGGATAAAAAAATAGGGCCAGGGTGTGTAGCTCGGAGGTAGAACGCCCCTGGGTTCAATCCCCGGTACCACACACACACACAAAAAAAGAATAAATGAATGGTGTCCTATCCATTTATTCAAATCCCTTTAGCTTGAATTTGAAAGCTCCTAGGTTTGATTCTGAAGGTCAGTCACATGTGGGGACAATTGCTGTAACTACATTATTTGTGACAGAGGGTCCTGCTTAATAACCTGGGCAGGGCTGACAAGTGGGAATATGACAGAAGAAAAGCTGGCTACCACCTTATCAAATGCTGTGTGGACCAATTAGTTGTCTAATTAGCTTAGTTGCTAGCTACAGAAATAAATTCTGGTTGATTCAAGTGGAGAATCATTTGTTTTAGGGATATTGGATCATCTACAGAATGACTAGGAAGACTGAAGAATCAGGTTTACAGTTGCACAGCCAGAAACAACATTCAGAATGATGTTGCAGACCTGGTCCAGTGAGGACTTTACAACCACCATCCTCATCTCCAGATGCTCCAGCCTGCTCTGCAGACAATGTTCAAATACATGCATAGTAGCTGCTCCAGGAACTTTACTTACGAATGCAGCTACTACTATAGACAGAGTTCTGTGCAGCCTTTGTTGCTGAGACTGGCCTCGAGCCTTCGATTCTCCAGTCTCAGCCTCCTAAGTACTGAGATTACAGGCATGTGCCACCATGCCCATCTTCTGTGCAGTCTTTGTTACTGGGCGGGGTTACAGGGTGATGTCTGATCAGTTGGGCTTAAGTCATATGCCTATATTCTAGCTACAAGGGAGGATGAAAAAGCCACATTTTTACTTTGCAGAGTAGAAGTTGGGTTCTGCTTTACCAAGAATCATAAGGTGAGGCAATTTTACAAACATAGCCAAGTCTCAAATACCGAGAAGCTGTAGCGAATCATAAATGTCACCTACATATGTTGATTGTGGACTGTGCTAATTATTTCTTCCTTTGTTATGACCCTGTTGTTCTTTGTCTGTATAGTACTTATCCCATTCTTCCCGGTGTAGTTTTATTATATATATGACTTACTTCCCACCTAGAAAGAAATTATGTTTTATTTATCTTTGCATTCCTTCAGTAGCCAGTGAAGTTCCTAGGTTATAGTCAAGTAGTAAGAGGTTTGAGATAATTATTAATATTTGTTGGGAACCTACTATTGAGGTATGCTGTGAACAGCTGTAAATTGATCTGAAAAATTTGTCATGGGGGTTTGCTATCTAAAATATTCTGATTTGCAAGCTCTTTTTTTTTTTTTGGTATTGGGGATTGGACCCTGGTGCATTCTACCTGCATGCTACACCCTCAACCCTTTTATTTTTTAATTTTGAAACAGGGTCTTGCTAAGTTGCCAAGGGTCTTGCTGAGTTGCTGAGACTGGCCTCAAACCTATGATCCTCCTGTCTCAGCCTTCCAAGTACTGGGATGACAGGCATGTGCCACTATACACATTTATGAATCTAAAGTTCTTATGTAATATATAATAAATCGGTTCCTGATAATATCAATTCTATAATTTTGAAATACTAAAGATTAAATGATAATTGTCGTGAATGTTTCTAAAGCAATTCCTTCTCTGATATTTTAGTTTCACCAGTCACAAGTCAATAGAATGATGTTAATCAACACTAAAACAATGATTTACAATGTCTCTTCTGTCTTTGCTTTTTATCACATACATTGTTTTTAGGCTGAGAGAATGGATCAATTTTTCACTTTAATTTTTAGTGTTTAACTTCAGCTTGTTAAAATGCTTAAATATGTGTATCAAGTGAAAAATGAGGTTGCTAAAGGTTAATGCTTTAATGCTTTTAATAACTATTAGCACCATTTCTGCATCTTGTCAAAGTGATACAAGCTCATTTTGGCAGGAGGCAGAAGAGCTACTAACAAAGAACTACATTATTTAGTTAAAAAACAAGAAAAACAAACATCCTCCGCCATAGATAACTTTAAAAATACTCATTCAAACTCTGGCGTTAATATAAAGAAAAGTGCCAAGTAGTCATAAGCACTATGTTAGAAATGTAATTTTTTTATCCTTACAATTAGAGCCTGAGCCTGATCTCTCAGTGCCCTGTTACACAAAACAGACTGACAACGCCAAAAGAAAAGACTGCACAAACCATGTGCATTTCTATACTATTAAGCTAAACATATTGTTGATTAAGAAAAAGGGGGTATAACGGAAAAAGTCTCAGGGTATTCTGCATATTAAAGCACATTTATTCAAAATGTCTGATAGTTTAAAAAACAATGGTAAATTTCCCAGGTAAAGAGCTTTGGGATCTTAAATGTGAAACCACAAATTCTCATTGAGCCGGGTGTGGTGGCGCATGCTTGTAATCCTAGTACTTGGGAGGCTGAGACAGGAGAATCCGGGTTCGCGGCCAGCCTCAGCTACTTAGTGAGGCCCTCCACAACTTAGTGAGACCCGGTTTCAAAATAAAGAATAAAAAAAAATAGGGCTGGGGGTGTAGCCTGGAGGTAGAATGCCCCTGGGTTCAATCCCTGGTACCGCAAAAAAAAAAAAAAAATTCTCAGTGATATTGTTCATTTTTTTCATTCATATAAAGACAAAAAAAGTCATTAATTGCCAGGTGTGATGGCACATGCCTATATAGCTGGCTTTTTAAACCAGGTTTTTGCTTTACTTTTTCTTTTTTTCAGTGTGAGGATCATTAATAGGTGCTTATATAGCTTGCCACTTTGGAGAAAAAATAATATTTTTTCTAACAGATTTTGACTAGTGTTATGAAAAAATATTGGGCAGAATTTTCCAAATTCTCTAGATAGGAAAATTGTAGCTAGACTAATTCAGAAAAACTTCCTACTCCTTGATATTAAGATTGATTGCCATGAGATTTAACTTCTTCAGTGGTGATTTTTTTTTCTTTGCGGTACTGGGGATTGAACCCAGGGGCTTCTACCTCTGAGCTACACCCCCAGCCCTATTTTTTATTCTTTATTTTGAAACATGGTCTCACTAAGTTGCGGAGGGTCTCACTAAGTTGCTGAGGCTGTCCGCGAACTTGGATCCTCCTGTCTCAGCCTCCCAAGTACTGGGATTACAAGTATGCGCCACCACGCCTGGTAGATGGTGATTTTACCAATATGATTTCTTTTTTGTGGTACTGGGGATTGAACCCAGGGGCGTTCTACCTCTGAGCCATACCCCCAGCTTTTTTTACTTTTTATTTTGACACAGGGTATGACAAAATTGTGGAGGGGCTTGCTAAATTGCTGAGGCTGACCTCAAACCTGCTATCCTTGTGTCTCAGCCTCCCACACCTGACATTAATATTACTTTTTTTGGTACTAGGGATTGAACCCAGGGACATTCTACCTCCGAGCTACACCACCAGCCTTGTTTATTTTTATTTTGAAATAGGGTCTCACTAGGTTGATAAGAGTCTCAATACTTGCTGAGGCTGTCCTCCAACCTACGATCCTCCTGTCTCAGTCTCCCAAGTACTGGGATTACAGGCCTGTGCCACCACGCCCGGCTAATATGACTTTTTGTGTGTGTATGTGGTACTGGGGATTGAACCCAGGGGCATTCTACTACTGAGCTATATCCCCAGCCCTTTTTATTTATTTATTTTTGCAGTACTGGGGATTGAACCCAGGGCATTCTACCTCTGAGCTACACCCCAGCTATTTTCTATTCTTTATCTTGAAACAGGGTCTCTATAAATTGCGGAGGGTCTCACTAAGTAGCTAAAGCTGGCCATGAACCTGCGATCCTCCTGTCTCAGCCTCCCAAGTACTGGGATTACAAACATGTGCCGCCACCATTTTTATTTTTTGTTTTGAAATGGGGTTTCAATAAGTTGTTGAGAGTCTTGCCATTGCTGAGGCTGGTCTTGAATTTGTGATCCTCCTGTCTCAGCCTCCCAAGTACTCAGATTACAGGCATGCGCCAACATGCCTGACTACAACATGACTTTTAAATTGTAAAATATTTTAGTCGGGCATGGTGGCCAACACCTTTAATCCCAGTAATTTATCATCAATTTAATCACCAATTTATCAAGACCCTCAGCAACTTAGTGAGGCCCTGTGTCAATATAAAAATAAAAGTGGCTGGGAGTATGGCTCAGAGGTAGAATGCCTCTTAGTTCAATTCCCAGTACCATAAATAAATAAATAAATAAAATATATAATATTCTATAAAAGATGACTAGAGAAATATCATAAAGTCATACATTTTGGAGCCATTTCTTTTTAAACCAGGGCTAATCAATGAGATTTAGAAAAAATATTAAAGTTATCAATAGGTAAAAATGTCTCTGCAATTTTCTACAGATTTCTGTATTCTGAAAAGTCTGCACTGCATTAATATACTAGAAACAACATAAAAAGAAAGAGGAAAATGTTTTAGAAAAAGTATCGACTTTGGGCTCAACAAGCATTTATTGAGTATTTCTTATATGCAAGCCACTGTATTAAGCACCAGGGAAATAAAAATAAAAATGGTCTCTGCTTATAATTTATACATGTTCAGTTGGTTAAATAAATGTGAATGAAAATAATTATAGCCCAGGGAGATAAACACTGTAGATACATAAACAAATTGTCAACTACTAATGTTCAGTTGCCTCCTACAAAATGAGAATAAGTGAACCATGAACTTAAAGTAGAAAGTGTAAGATAATAAACTCCTTCACTGAGTATTCTATCTTTTTTGAATGCTGGAGGTTGCTCAATGGTTAGCACAGCAGCTATTTATTCTTCATCATTTGTTCATACAAGAAGTACTAAGAACATTATGAGCCAGGCCCTGTGGGTACTGGGAACACAGTAGTAAAGAAGATAGTCTAATGGAATAATAAAAAAAAAATCATGGGTTAGAGCTCCAATTACAGGTTGGGGCTTTTTTTTTTTTCTCTATAGCTATAGATTGGCCCCTTTACCAGCAAAGAGTGATTGTGAACTAGAAAAGCGGCTCCAGGACATGCTCAGTTGATGATCAGTAACTAGTGTCACGTGCATCTAAAGCTAACATGTCATTATTATCGCATGTATTCTAAATAGCATTCCAATATTTTGCCTTATGTGTGTGTGTGTGTGTGTGTGTGTGTTACTGGGGATTGAACCCAGGGATGGTCTACTTCTGAGCTACACCCCAGCCCCATTTTAGTTTTTATTTGAAACAGGGTCTCACTAAGTTGCTGAGGGCCTCACTAAGTTTCTGAGGCTGGCCTTGAACCTACAATCCTCCTGTCTCAGCCTCCTAAGTACTGGGAGTACAGACATGCGCCACCATGCCTGGCCCTGCCTTATCTTTGTGTGTGTGTGTGTGTGTGTGTGTGTGTGTGTGTGTGTGTGTGTGTTCTACCTCTGAGCTAAACCTCCATCCCTAACTTATTTTTTATTTTGAAACAGGATCTCACTAAGTTGTGGAGGGCCTCACCTAAGTAGCTGAGGCTGGCCTTGAACCTGATCCTCTGGTCTCAGCCTCCCAAGTACTGGGATTACAAGTGTGTCCACCACGCCCAGCTCTTTATCTTTTAAAATTAGTAATAATCTCAATTTTATAAAACTTGAAACTTGGAGAAAAAGGATTACAATAGTGAAGCATATTTTCCTATAAATTACTTATAACTTTGTGCATTCTTACTAAATTCCCAAAACCAACTTTTTGTCATTTTATATTTATTTATTTTTTTATTTATTTTGCGGTACTGGGGATTGAACCCAGGGGCGTTCTACCTCCGCGCTACACCCCCGGCCCTATTTTTTATACTTTATTTTGAAACTGGGTCTCACGAAGTTGCGGAGGGCCTCACTAAGTAGAGAGAGAGAGAGAGAGAGATAGAGAGAGAGAAAGAGAGAGAGAGAGAGCTGAGGCTGACCACGAACCCGGATCCTCCGGTCTTCGCCTCCCAAAGTACTGGGATTACAAGCCTGCGCCACCATGCCCGGCTGTCATTCTATATTTAAAGCTAATTTTGTAGTCGGGCGTGGTGGCGCACACTTGTAATCCCAGTATTTGGGAGGCTGAGACAGGAGGATCACAGGTTTGAGGCCAGCCTCAGCTACTTAGTGAGGCCCTCTGCAAATTAGTGACACCCTGTTTCAAAATAAAGAATATAAAATAGGGCTGGGGGTATAGCTCAGAGGTAGAATGCCCTTGGGTTCAATCCCAGTACCACAAAAAAAAAAATCTAATTTTGTTTTTAGGTACACAAACTGATTGTTTTGCTTGTACCATCTCATAAAAAATACATCTTAAACTAAGAAATATATCTTTTTCACCCAGGGAACTAAAAACTAATTAGAGCCGGGCATGGTGGCGCACGCTTGTAATCCCAGTACTTTGGGAGGCGGAGACCGGAGGATCCAGGTTCGCGGCCAGCCTCAGCTCTCTCTCTCTCTCTCTCTACTTAGTGAGGCCCTCCGCAACTTCGTGAGACCCGGTTTCAAAATAAAGTATAAAAAATAGGGCTGGGGATGTAGCGCGGAGGTAGAACGCCCCTGCGTTCAATCCCCAGTACCGCAAAAAAAAAAAAAACAAAAACTAATTAAAATAGAAAGTAATAACTCTATGAATGGCTTGATTAAATGGGAATTTGATTTTTATTACTTATAAACATATGTACCCTAAAACTCAGCTTTTCATGTTAGTGGATAAAAAATACCTTCAAAATAATTACCCTTGGGTTAGGGATGTAGCTCATGGGTAGCACACTGCCTAGCATATGCAAACCCTGGGTTTTGTGTGTGTGTGTGTGTGTGTGTGTGTGTGTGTGTGTGTGTGGTACCAGGGATTGAACCCAAGGGCATACACCCGTAGTCCTATTTTTTATTCTTTTATTCTCACTAAGTTGCGGAGCGCCTACTAAGTAGCTGAGGCTGACCCCGAACCTGGATCCTCTGGTCTCAGTCTCCCAAGTACTGGGATTACAAGTGTGTGCCACCATGCCCAGCTAAACCCTGGGTTTGATACCCAGCACTGTGAAAAAAATTACCCTTGTATAAAAGAATTCAGATAGACTCTAGAACAACTATGTCTAGAGAAATGCTGGAGGTCTCCAGGAATCTTTCATAATAAATGGAAAACAACAACATAATAACTAGAATATTCTTGTAATTAGTGAAGTAGCTTTTAAGGGGCTATTGCTTTGCCCAGATCTTATTCTTTGTTTAAATTTTGTGTGACAAGCATTTTATAAATGATTAGAAGTGCTGGTTTCTGTTTCGTTAATGAGCCTGATAATGGTTAATTACTAAAGTGGAGTAAACAGTTCAAAACCAGATTAAGAATGAAAAGTCAATTATGTAGAAATGATCCAGCTGTATTTAATATGATTTCCATTTACTATCAAAACTTTCAGATGTGTTTTAAAACACTTGAGGAAAAAAAATAACTAAGTCACCTATCTTTTCATTATAGTTCTTACTGCTCTATTTAGGATTAAAAGCCACATCTAGTTTGTTTTTCAAATTCAGTGAAGTGGCTTCAAAACACAAAAAGGAATTTTCTCGATATGAATAAAAAGTGAAAATAAGTACTTTAAGAGACATTCTTTTTGGTTGCTTAATATAAACTATACCTGTAGTGCTTGGCTTTTTTATATATACAACAAATTTTTTTTTTCGGTACTGGGGATTGAACCCAGGGGCTTCTACCTCCGAGCTACACCCCCAGCCCTATTTTTCTTTTTATTTTGTGTGTGGTACTGGGGATTGAACCCAGGGGCATTCTACCTCCGAGCTACACTCCCAGCCCTATTTTTTTATACTTTATTTTGAAACCGGGTCTCACGAAGTTGCAGAGGCCTCACTAAGTAGCTGAGGCTGGCCGCGAACTCGGATCCTCTGGTCTCTGCCTCCCAAGTACTGGGATTACAAGCGTGCGCCACCACACCCGGCTTTCTTTTTATTTTGAAACAGGGTCTCACTAAGTTGCCGAGGGCCTCACTAAGTAGCTGATGCTGGCAGTGAACGCGGATCCTCCTGTCTCAGCCTCCCAAATACTGGGATTACAAGCATGTGCCACCACGCCCGGCTACAACAAATTTTAAATTAGATAGTGAAAATAAATTACAGGAAATAACTCTAAAATGCAACAGAGGACAAGTCACAAGAAAAATTCCCATTGAATTCCCTTGGGGGGTGAGATTGCAGTGCATAAGGAAGAGAAATATGACAAATACATTAAAAACTTCCAATTGTTTATGCAGTCACACACCGTGAGTGACAAACATTCCCTTCACAGCAATTGTACTTATCAGCCCACCACAGAACCAGATTTTGACATAAACTACAAAACTTTTAATACAAAATTGTATTTATATATTTAGAAGTCAAATACATTCCCTACTGGTGATTTTTAGAAAATAAAAGCTACACACTGTATAGATACTTTGAACTCCTAGCTGTAGGCAACAGTTTTGGATGGAATTTCTACCCCAATAAAATTAATGGCTTATTTTATGTACGTGAAGGCTAAACCGAAGAAAGAAAGTTCAGTTTCCCAGATACGCATCTCCTTTTAGGGCAGGTTTATAAATTTGAAAAGGCAAGACAAATGTACACCTCAGAACTACTTTCTTTTATTTTTGCAGTGCCGGGGATTGAACCCAGGGGCATTCTACCTCTGAGCTACACCCCCAGCCCTATTTTTTATTCTTTATTTTGAAACAGGGTCTCACTAAGTTGCGGAGGGCCTCACTAAGTAGCTGAGGCTGGCCACGAACCTGGATACTCCGGTCTCAGCCTCCCAAGTACTGGGATTACAAGTGTGCGCCACCACGCCTGGTTTCAGAACTACTTTCTTAGATACAAGAGTTGTTATGTAATTTTTTTGAAGTTTCAGATACATGTATTTATGTAATACAGGTATTGGAGGCAGTAAAGCAATATATGCTTTTAATGTAGTAGCTCAATAAAGGCTTCATTGTCATTCTGATCTGATTCTTGATAAATTCTCTAAAAATCAAAACTTCTTCTCCCCCCCACCCCGGTACTGGGGATTGAACCCAGGGGCATTTTACCTCTGAACTACACCCCTAGCCATATTTTTTTTATTTTTTATTTTGAGCAGGGTCTCACTAAGTTGCAGAGGGCCTCACTGAGTAGCTGAGGCTGGCCCCGAACCCAGATCCTCCGATCTCAGCCTCCCATGTACTGGGATTACAAGCGTGTGCCACCACACCTGGCTAAAAATCAAAATTTCAATGGGACACTGTGTTATAGAAACTCTATAAATAGAGTTCTTAAAATATTTTTCGGAGTCGGGCGTGGTGGTGCACGCTTATAATCCAAGTACTTGGGAAGCTGAGACAGGAGAATCACAGGTTCTCGGCCAACCTCAGCTACTTAGTGAGGCCCTCCGCAATTTAGTGAGACCCTGTTTCAAAATAAGGAATAAAAGCCGGGCGTGGTGGCGCAGGCTTGTAATCCCAGTACTTTGGGAGGCGGAGACCGGAGGATCCGGGTTCGCGGCCAGCCTTAGCTCTCTCTCTCTCTCTCTCTCTCTCTCTCTCTCTCTCCCTCTCTCCTTAGTGAGGCCCTCCGCAACTTCGTGAGACCCGGTTTCAAAATAAAGTATAAAAAATAGGGCCAGGGGTGTAGCGCGGAGGTAGAATGCCCCTGGGTTCAATCCCCGGTACCTCAAAAAAACAAAAACAAAAACAAAAAAAAAAGGAATAAAAAATAGGGCTGAGAGTGTAACTCGGAGATAGGATGCTCCTGGGTTCAATCCCCAGTATGGCAAAAAAAAAAAAAAATCTAAAATATCCTTTTACATAAGACAAATTTCACTAAACATTAGATTAAAAAAAAAAGAAGAATTCATGCCGGGCATGGTGGCACACACTTGTAATCCCAGTACTTCGGAGGCTGATACAGGAGGATCTGGGTTCATAGTCAGCCTCAGCTACGTAGTGAGGCCCTCCGCAACTTAGTGAGACCCTGTTTCAAAATAAAGAATAAAAAATAGGGCTGGGAGTGTAGCTCGGAGGTAGAAGGCCCTGGGTTCAATCCCCAGTATTGCATAAATAAATAAATAAATAAATAAATAAATAAATACATAAATAAATGAATAAATGAATAAATAATAAAAATAAGACTGAGGGTGTAGCTCAGAGGTAGAATGCCCCTGGGTTCAATCCCCAGTTCTGAAAAAAAAAATTCGACATGGCACAAATTTGCATGATATACTTGTGCTTCTCAGCCAATCTCCAGGTCCAAGGAGCCATTAAATGAAGCTTAAAACCAACAATTTTCACACTGTGGCGGCCATTTATGAAGCCAGTTATACTAAACTACTTCTCTAGTTGAGTGTAAACTTTGGTTTATTTTTATTTGAATTCTCATGTACAATGAGCAAGCATGAAAAAAAGAGAAAATAGAGTTGATGAAGAGATGAACTGTAATTCTGTCTGTAATCTGGCATGATGAGACATCTGGTCAGTCCGGCCTGCTTTGGTAGACTTTGTTACAGACTGCCTTATGTTTTCCTCCATCAAATTATCACCCAGGGCTGGGCGTGGTGGCGCACGCTTGTAATCCCAGTACTTTGGGAGGCAGAGACCGGAGGATCCGGGTTCGCGGCCAGCCTCAGCTCTCTCGCTCTCTCTCTCCCTGTATGTGTCTCTCTCCTCTCTCTCTCTCTCTCTCTCTCTCTCTCTCTCTCTCGGTCTCTCTCTCTCCTTAGTGAGGCCCTCCGCAACTTCGTGAGACCCGGTTTCAAAATAAAGTATAAAAA
>PVJS01021664.1:0-31285 GCA_004027185.1 Glis glis
AAAAAAAAAAAAAAAAAAAAAAAAAGAATACAAAGTCACAATGAAAAAAGGCAAACACCCAGTGACTGGATGAATTTACAGTCATGTTTTACAATCTACTGCACTGTAAAATGCAAAAAAAAAAAAAGGCTCTGCCTTCCCATGGTCCATGGGCAAAGGAAGTTTCTATAGCAGCTCTTTTTTGTCACTTTATAATGCATATTAGCAGCCAGGTGTGGTGGTGCATACCTGTAATCCCAGTACTTGAGAGGCTGAGACAGGAGGATCACAGGCTTGAGGCCAGCCTCAGCAACTTAGCAAGGCCCTCAGCAACTCAGTGCGGCCCTGTTTCAAAATAAAAAATAGCTTAGAGGTACAATGGCCCTGGGTTCAATCCCCAGTACCACAAAAGAAAATAAACAAAAATAAAAGCATAATTCATATTAGCAAGACACTAAGAAGTCCAGCAGCAAAGAAAACAATTTTATTTAAACCAGTTTTTTCCCAAATTTAACCACAGAACACATTTTTCAAGGAATACAATCACCTTAAATGTGAAAACAAATCCACTGATTTCTCCCCATCTTATCATTCCACATAGTCTACTCCACTAATCTAATATCTTTTTAGCTTCCTTTGGTTTTCTTAGCTAACAAAAATTTTAAAAACACTAGTTAGCCGGGCATGGTGGCACACGCTTGTAATCCCAGTACTTTGGGAGGCAGAGACCGGAGGATCGGGGTTCGCGGCCAGCCTCAGCTCTTGCTCTCTCTCTCCCTGTCTCTCTCTCTCTCTCTCCTTAGTGAGGCCCTCTGCAACTTCGTGAGACCCGGTTTCAAAATAAAGCATGAAAAATAGGGCCAGGGGCCTAGCGCGGAGGTAGAACGCCCCTGCGTTCAATCCCCGGTACAGCAAAAAAAATAAATAAATAAAATAAAAATAAAAACACTAGTTAATGACCAACCTGCGGACACTGAGAGAACCATACACCACGGGACAAAGGGTGCAAACTCTGCCTGACCTCACGTGGCTCTGCGTGTCGGAGAATTATCTTAAATGTTGGAGCTTTTGCAGGAGAGTATGCCTGCAAGGAATGTGACATCAGCACGATGGCACAACAGGCCTTTCACTGCATGTCCCTTGATGAAACATCAATGTGAACAAGTGTCGAGCCATCGAACACCTTCACGAGAGCGAAGGGATGCAGATGAGTGACAGAGCAGTCGATGTAGAACAAAAAGAAGAAAGCACGCACTCAAGAGGACGGGGGAAAGTGTCATGGTGCCCGCTGCACCCCCACCCCAGGCCTGGCAGCACAGTGCAGCACAAGGCACTCCCCACTGGGGAGGAGCAAGCATCCAACTCCGCCAGACTCCGGCGTGCGGCTCACCCCAGTCCACTGCCAGCCCCCACAGCATGTAAACAGCAATTCACACCAATCCTTCTCAGCGTCTTCTGGAAAACCAGGACAGACCCAGACTCATTAAGAGAAAGGTAAACAACAAGCTCATATCCTCGGCAAACCAAAGCCTCACCAAGATACTTGAAAACCAAACTGGTCAGAACACTAAGAGCGCGGGATGCCACGCCCCTGTGGGACTGATTTATGCTCAGATTGCAAGGCGGATCCAACATACACAATAAACGTGATGTGTCACATTAACAGAATGAGGGGCAAACTCATATGACAATCTCAACAGACGGAGACAAAGCCATTTGACAAACCCTGGCATCCTTTCATAATAAAAACTTTCAGTGAATCGGGTATAGAAGGAATTAGGTCATGTATGGCAAGTCCAGAACCAACATTATACTCAACAGAAAACTTTCCGCTTTACCTCTACGATTAGGAAAAAGACAAGGAAACCCACTCTCACCACATCTACTCAACACAGCACTACAGTCCTATTTGCAAAACACATACATCAGGTCCTAAGGGGTTAATATCCAAACTATATATGGAACTAAAACAACTCAACAGCAAGAAAACATTTTAAAATGTCCAAGGACCTGAACAGACATTTCTTAAAAGGAGACATACAAATGGCCAAGGTGTATGTGAAAACATGTTCAACACCGTAACGCAAACCAAAGCACAACGAGATATTATACGTGTTAGAACCGCCACTAGCAAAAGAACAAAGGATCAAAGTGTTGGCAAAGATCCGGAGAAAAGGGAACCTTGCACCTTGTTGATGGAAATGGCAACTAGCACAGCCTCTATGGAAAACAATAGAGCAGTTCCTCAAAAAGGTCAAAGTGGGTCTGCGATCCGATCCAGCAATCCTACTTCTGGGTACATGTCCAAGAAATATCTGCGCTCCCATGGTTCACTGCTGCATTATTCACAACAGCAACGATATGGAATCAATCTATCTACGCGTCCATCGACGAATGAATGGATAAAGAAAATGTGGCATATATACACAACAGAATAGTGTTCAGAAGGAAACCCTGTCTTTTACAATAATATGGATGAACCTGGGGGTATTATTTCACATGAAATAAGCAAGGCACAGAAAGACAAAGATGGCACGATCTCACTCACAGATGGAAACTGAAAAAGTCGAACTCACAGAAGCAGAGAACAGAATGGTGATTATCAGGGGCTGAGGTGGGAAAATGAGAAGCTCCTCAAAGGTACAAAATTTCAGTTATGTCTGAGGAGTAAGTTTCGAAGATCTAACAATGTGCACAGCATGATGAGTAAGACTGCCCTATATTCACGAGATGTACTCAGAGAACAGATCTTAAATGTTCCCATTACACACAGGGGCGCTGCGACTGACACGTGAGGTGAGAATGTGTCAGCTGCTAGACTATGGCTATCACTCCACAGTGTATACATCACTGTTCACAGACAATGTTCATTTCTCAATAAAAGCTGGAGGGGGGAAGACTATCTTTGCATTGCAACAAAACTACATCAAAGCTGATAAAGAAATAGAACAGTATTACGGAGGCACAAGGAAAGAACAGTCACAACCTCCATTCTTCCATCAAGGCGCTCCTAGCTCCTAACAGAGAGCAACCTAAATTTCCCCAACACACGGGAAGACCTAAACCTCCTCCTCTGTGTATGCCATCCACAGTGGCCCACCTTCTGCCTCAGTCCATGAAGGGCACGTTGCCAGTGCTATGTTTCGATGTTCATTTTCTAGACATATTAAATGTATCCAAAGAAAACTATAAGGCCACTTTTTGTTCTGAATATGAGGCCTTCTTGGGGTCATGAGGGACATAACAAAATGACCCACACATACAAGGTGGCATCTGTTGTCCTTGTGAAGGTAAACATTTTAAAAAAAATGAAGGGAACACTATGCTTCAGTTTATAACTAGGAGATCTGTTTGCGCTGGAATTAGCCTAGTAGACATTTTCCTATAAAACTACACTTTCTGGGTAAGATTTGTGTCCATTTCAGCATGTACTCATGTTATTTACTCCACAGAAATGGAAACCTACTTACACTCTACAATTCCTGTCCATAGCAGTCTCGCTCACAGCAGCCCAGACCTGGCAAGAGCCCAGATGCCTATCGACAAGGGAATAAACAAACCATTGCACAAACATATCACGGGACACTGCAGGCTAGCTGGGGTCTGACATGTCCCCGTAGGCCTCTGGTTACGGGTGTAGACCCCAGCTTGGTGCTCTGGGGGTGCTGGGGGTTGTATGGCCCTGGGGACAGGCCCTCAAAGAGGACCGTAGGACCTGTCCCCTTCCTCTTTCTTGCTTCCCAGCTGGCGTGTGGTGAGCAGCTTCCTCTGCCACACACTCCTGCCATAATGTTTTGCCTCACCACTGCCGAAAAGCAACAAGGCCAACCACTGGTGGCCTGAAACCTCCAAAACTGAACCAAAATAAAGCTCTCCTTTTCCTAAGTTGATTAACCCAAAGCTGATAACACAACTACAAAGGAATAGAAAGGAACAAACTACTGATATATGGAACAACTTGGATGAATCTCTAGGGAATTATGCTAAGCGAAAAAAGCTAATCCCAAAAGATTGGATACTGCAGCATTCCATTTGTATAATCTTTCTAAAATAACAAAATTTTAGAAGTGGGAACACTTCTAAATGTTTGTTCATATAACTAGCACACACCTCCTAGTTGCATGAGGTGGGTGTGGCCATGAAAGGACGACTAAGGGATCTTTGTGTGACGATTGCTCAGTCTCTTGATTATGGTGATGAATACACAAACCTCTACGGGTGACACAACTGTAAAGAACTAAATACAAACAAAAGTGGGAAAATCTGAATAAAATTGATGGAGTATAACAATACAAACATACTGCTTGTGGTACTATGTTATAATTTTGCAGGATGTTGCCACTGGAAAAACTAGGGAAAGGATATATACATTCTCTCTAAATTACTTCTTACAACTATAACTTATTATCTCAATAAAATTTTCAATTAAGATTTTTTTTGAAGTTCAGGCTAAGAAGTCAAGTCTCCCTGGCGTCTGTTTCTTTCAGAGTTTAATAATAAATTACTTACATTTGGGACATCGATTGCTACCTCCCTCATGGCACTGGGCCTGACGTCATTCATGCCCTGTAAGAAATCATTCAGAGTGATCTTCACCAACCCCGCCACCTTGCTATCAGGGAGGACAGGCTGCTTCTTCAGGACGCGTCGCAAGGCATAAAGACCTAGAGAAGAAAGGAACAAAAGGTTTACCTTTTACTCCATAAATGCAAGCTGAATAATAATGAAAACCTAAACTCAGTGTATATAATAACATTAAAGACATGTTGGGGTTGCGTGTGTGTGGGGGTGGAGGGGCAAGTGGAGAAGGAGATGGAAGGATGTGGAGGACAAAGGCAAAGTGCTTAGTTTTGGCAGTGGAAATATGACAAACGAATTAAAAATGAAAAGACAAATACATTAAAAACATAAAATAGAGCTTAAAAGACAACATCCACAATAAGATCCTAAAGGTTTCTCAAAATAATTTGTTTAGAGAACATCTTTTCAAATAGTAATTTGTGTGTGTGGTGCTGGTGATTGAACCCAGGGGCATTCTACCTCCAAGCTTATAAGCAGGGTAAAATCTCAAACACTTCACGGTTCTTGACACAAAAATAAATGTTTATGTTTGCTATGGTGTGAATGTTTTCATCCCTTCTAAAGCTCATGTTAAAACTTAATCTTCACTACAACAGTGTTGGGAGGTAGGGTCAAATGGGAAGTGCTGCGTTCAGGAGGGCAGATCCCTCCTGAAAGGACTAACGTTGCTATGGACAGGGCTTTACAGAGGGCTAGGATGTGGCTCAGCAGCACCGCACTTGCCCAGCATGTGCCAGGCCCTGGGCTCCATCCCCAGCACCACACACAAAACATAAGGAGGTGGGGCTTCGAAGGAGTGGAGGCACTCTCCCTGCCCTTCCCGTGTAGGAAGGCAGCATTCTTCCTCGCCAGAGACGGCAGCACTCAGGAAGCAGCCTGAAGCAGAGACCAGCCCTTCCCAATGGCACCTGACCTCATGCTTCCCAGCCTCCAGGAGGAGGATAAATTCGTGTTCTAAGCTGCCCAGCCTGTGGTATTTTGTTATATAGCAGAACAAAGTAAACCAAGACAATGTGAAATTAAGTTGCTTCACTGCTCTACATACTTATTAAATAGTGCAGTAACATTAGAATACCGTGCTATGTTATATTAAACAGCACCTCAGTGGCCTGAAAGAATATAAGATGTTTCTAAAAAAAATCTAACATAAATGGAAGTAATCAAAAGACCAGAATAATCTAATAATATTTCATGTCCCAAATACCTATCAGACACACTTGTCAATATTTCTTTTTTTTTCTTTTTCTTTTTTTTTTTTTGCAGTACCGGGGATTGAACCCAGGGGCGTTCTACCTCTGCGCTGCACCCCCAGCCCTATTTTTTTTTGTACTTTATTTTGAAACCGGGTCTCACGAAGTTGCGGAGGGCCTCACTAAGTAGAGAGAGAGAGAGAGAGAGAAAGAGAGAGAGAGAGAGAGACAGGGAGAGAGAGAGCGCTAAGGCTGGCCGCGAACCCGCATCCTCCGGTCTTCACCTCCCAAAGTACTGGGATTACAAGCGTGCGCCACCACGCCCAGCACTTGTCAATATTTCTAATTTGAACCATTTCTGAGATATTAAAAACTAAAATAGAGAAAGTGGTCTAATAATCTTCCTGCCATGTTTGTTATATCATGCAAGCATTAAATCTGACAAGAAACCAATTACTTTCATTTAAAGAAGAGGTTTAAAAAAATCAAGCAATATATAACTTTTGAAAAGTATAAACAATATTATAATATAAATGTATATTTATAAAAGAGCAAAATCTCTATGATTTCTAATACAAATTACAGAATTTAGAGCTAGATAGAATCTCCATGCCTATGAGGATAGCAAAAAAATAAGCTGTGACAGACAAGAGGAGAAAAAAGGGAAAGAGAATAAAGACTCATGGAGCTTTTAAAAAGTTAAGAGACAGTAAAGCACGAAGACTAATTCAGTAATAACCCAGGCACAACTTAATTATCCAAATAATAAGTGAATATCTATTTACCAATCATTTAAAAACTTCTAAAATGTCTTCAGAACTTCCTTAAGTTAGATTATAAATCATGTACAGAAATGAGTTTTAAAGCATTGTTTTGTCACTCCTCTTAGTCTCTAGACAGAAATATAAAGTTCTGTTGGCTACTCTAAAAATTTTAAATTAAAGGCTGAAGCCAGCCAGGTATGGCAGCACACATCTATGAGATCAGTACTTGCGAGGCTGAGAGAGGAGGATCGCAGGTTCATGGCCAGCCTCAGCAACTAAGCGAGACCCTCAGCAACTTAGCAAGACTCTGTTTCAAAATAAAAAGGGCTGGGGGTAGCTCGGAGGTAGATCAACCCTGGGTTCAATGCCCAATACCAATCTCCAGATCCAAAAATTAGAGAAACAAGAATAATATAAACTAAAAAGGGAGGAAAGTAGTATGAGAATAATGAAATAAAGGAAATTAATGAAATAACAAATTCATGAAATAAAGGAAATATACAACTAGGAAAAAAATAAAGCTAAAGGATCATTACGTGAATATTTGAGAAAACACATATAATACCAATATCAGGCATAAAAAGAAGACAACACTATAGATGCCGTACAGATAAGAGATTCCTAGGAATAAACATATGCCAAATAATTTGAAAACTTAGATGAATAAATTTCTATGGGGAAAATTTACCAAATTTAATACAAACCAAAAAACTACACAATCTGAATACTCCAATAGGTATTAGAGAAACTTAATCTATAATTAAAACCTGTCTCACAGAGAAAATCCCAAGCTCATATGGCTTCACTGGTAAATGTCACCAAATATTTCAGGATGAATACAACATTAAGCTTACAGAAACTCTTCCAGAGAAAAATGCAGCCAGACTCATTCCTAACTTGATTCATGAGGCTAGCATAATCCTGTTACCGTAACCGTGAAATAACATTATGAGAACAGAAAATTACAGCTCTCTCTCTCGAGAACATAGGTGCAAATATTCTAAAAACAACAGCAAAAACTTCAATATACAAAAAAGGATTATATGTCATGATACACAGTCTTATAAATCATTCTTAATAGCCAAATGTTGGAAACATTATCCCTTAAATCAAGAATAAGGTAAGGATAGTTATTGTTACTACTTCTATTAAATAATGTTAGAGGTCCTATCTAGTACAATGAATTAAAAGACAGAAATAAAAGGTGTGTACACTGAAAGAAATAAAACTATCATTATTTACTGACTGTATAGAGAGAAAACTGTAACATGACCGTATACATAGAAAGCAAAAGAATCTCCACACTATTAAAATGAGTAAGTACCTTTACCAAAGTTAGTAAACACAAATTAAAATTTATTTTCTAGACAAGCAAAAAATAATTGTATATAAAAATTTCTTTGAAATAACAATTGTAACTGCATTCAAAAAATCAAAGAATCTAATATTATAAAAGATTTCTTCACATAAAACTGTCTTGAGATAAATTAAAGGCCTAAAATGAAGAGATCTACTGTGTTCATGGATTATGAGATGTTAATTTCCCAATTCTCTCCCAATTGATCAAAAGATGTAATAATTTCAATCAAACTTCCATTTTATGGGGGTGTGAGGAGGCTGACAAACTGATTTTAGAAGTTCTATAGATAATCCCCAGCACTGGGGGAAAAAAATATATATATACATATATGAAATGCAAAGGCCAAAAAGACTCAAGATGATCTTGAAAAAGGGAAAAAAAGAAAGAGCAACTATCCTCTAGAAATTAAGACTTTTAGTAAGGCTAAAAGGAGTAAGACATTTCAATATTTGGCACAGGAATGAATAGAACAGAGAATACAGAACTAACCCAAACTCTTGATTTATGACAAAAAGGTACTACAGCAAAAAAGAATAAATGATGATTTCAATAACTGATGCTGGTTAACTGAATATTATCTATCTGGAAACTATGTGACTCAACTACAGCAGGAACTTGAATGCAAGGAAGAAGCACACACCAAAGGTCTCACAACCAAACTGTATTATCAACTCTACAAATCAACACTTTTTTAAAAAAAGCAACACTACAAAAAAATGAATAAATACTTGAATAAGCACAACACAAAAGGATATCTAAATGGACAATTCATATGAAAAGGTACTCAACCTTGTCATCAAGAAATTAAAACCACAATGAGATACTAATTCATCAAATGTGGAAAGGACGAGAAGAAACTGGAATTTTTATACACTACCGGGGGAAGGTAAACTGGTAAAATCACTACAGAAAACATTTGCAAAAGTTCACTAAAAAGAGTTCTATAACCCAATAATTCCACTCCTCAATATGTAGCAAACAGAAATACAAACATATGTTCATACAGTGGAATACAGCGATAAAAATAACTACTGCTATACAGAGTAAAATGATGAAAATCTTGAACCATACTATGAATGAAAGAAGAGAGCACAGAATCAGCAAAACTGATGTGAATAAAAAAGCTAAGAGCGTAGCTGCCTTTTGGTTGAGGTGGGGTAGTGACTGGGAGAGACTGGGCAGTGATGCTCTGTGTCTTGGTCTGAACAGTGGGTCGTTCACTTCGAAAAATTCATGGATCTTATAGTTTATACACTTTTATGTATATATGTAACGCTTCAGCAAAGAAGTTTATTTAAAAATAGAATATATAAAAGTGAAGGGAGAGGGAAAAAACTATAAAGCTACCACATTGAAGCTGGTTTAAATGACACTGAGATGGTAGTGCCAGAAATTACAACCTTAAGTTTAAAATGAAATATTTTAACTCCACTCTAAGCACCCCTATGTATATAGTGAAGTTTAATCGTTAACATTTTATTACTAAAGCATGAGAGTATTAATTTTTATTTAGAATAATTCCTAATCAGAGTAATTAAAACCATGATGATCTAGGAAAAGAAACGCATAAAAATTCTGGGACTTGTGTACGTAGAAACTGACCGTGTTTGAAATCATTGCAGGACATATTTACAAGATCCACGGCTGACTAGTGTGCAAAACAGACACAATATGAACCACATCTTGTGTGTGTGTGTGTGTGTGTGTGTGTGTGTGTATGGTGGGAGGTGCTGGGGACTGAACCCAGGGCTACTTCTGAGCTTTTATTTTGTATTTTTTTTTTTTTTTTTTTGGTGGTACTGGGGATTGAACCCAGGGGCATTCTACCTCTGAGCTACACCCCCAGCCCTATTTTTTATTATTTACATAGAAATAGGGTCTCAGTAAGTTGCAGAGAGCCTCGTTAAGTTGCTGAGGCTGGCCTTGAACTTGTGCTCCTCCTGTCTCAGCCTCCCAAGTCCTGGGATGACAGGTGTGTAACAGGTATGCACCACCATGCCCAACTTGGGAGTCTATGATTTACAGTCCTAACAAAGAATGTTCCATTTCCCACAGTACTGTATGCAAATGGGGGTTTTGCACAGGAGGTGGGGTGAGTAATGGGGAAAAATCCAGAATCTGAGGAGAGATCAGCGTACACTTCACATGGATTATTGAAAATGTTTTTAAAGAACAATTCTCGCCGGGCGTGGTGGCGCACGCTTGTAATCCCAGTACTTTGGGAAGCAGAGACCGGAGGATCCGGGTTCGCGGCCAGCCTCAGCTCTCGCTCTCGCTCTCTCTCTTTCCCTCTCTCTCTCTCTCTCTCTCTCTCTCTCTCTCTCTCCTTAGCGAGACCCTCCGCAACTTCGTGAGACCCGGTTTCAAAATAAAGCATAAAAAATAGGGCCGGGGGCGTAGCGCGGAGGTAGAACGCCCCTGCGTTCAATCCCTGGTACCGCAAAAAAAAAAAAAAGAACAATTCTCAATAAGGGAAACACTATCTGTATCCATTTTATTTGCAAATTCAGTTACAAGTCACATTAAAGTAAAACAATTATTAAAACATTATTATATCACAGGTTACTCATTGGCATCCTTCTTCAATATTAATTCATCTATTCATCCAAAATATTCATCGAGAGCCTCATAGACATAGTTAATTTATTCAACAACTGTACTGAGCTCTTACATATCACAGTACACAGGAAGGCAAAAAACTCTTAGTATTAACAGTCAAATAGGGGAGTCACATAACAGTTAATTACTGTAAATTCTGCCAAGTACTATGGCACGGAAAGACAGAGTGGCACAAAAACACAGGTCAGAGGTGTCTTAACTCAGTTCTGGAAGCGATCAATGGCAGTACAGACCTAGATAGCCCTGTAGAAACCATTTAGCACATTCCTTTAATTCACAAAGAGACTAAAATATGTATCTAAGTAGTGAGACCTGAAAAATTTGTTGATGTTAACCTAATAAAATGGGAATTGAGGCTGGGCATGGTGGTGCACGACTGTACTCCCAGTACTTGGGAGGCTGAGACAGGAGGACCGCAGGTTCAAGGCTAACAGCAACTTAGTGAGGCTCTCAGCAACTTAGCGAGACCCTGTTTCCAAATAAAAAGATAAAATAAAAAATAGGGCTGGGGGGGGTGTAGCTCTGAGGTAGAATGTTCCTGCTTCAATCACCTGCACCACAAAAAAGCAAACAAATAAATAAATAATGGGAATTGGGACGAAGGTGGAAGTAGAGCGTTCCAGGCAGAGGAAACAGCATATAGAGGCCAGGGGCCAGGAAGAAGCACAGCACTTTAAAGACTACAAGGTTCTATGAGAGACAGAAGAGTTCAACCTTATACATATGGAAGAGCATATTTCATTTATTTATTGGTAGTAGGTACTGAACCCAAGAATATTCTATTGAACCCAGAGGTGTTCTACCTCCAAACTATCCCCCCAGCCCTTTTCATTTCAAAACAGGGTCTGGCTAAGTTACTGAGGGTCTTGATAAGTTGGTGAGGCTGGCCTCAAACCTGCAATCCTCCTATATCCGCCTCTCAGGTACTGGAATTATAGGCATGTGTCATCTTAATATATGTAAGAACATATTTTAAATGAACCTAAATCCAACTCTATTAATTTGTTTGCAGATATGTGAGAAGATGCTGTAGGGCATTGAATAAAAATAATAGGGTGGTGGAAGTACAGGCATGGGGCAAGGGGGAGGAACTAAGTAATTCTTTTTTCTGAAAAGGGAACAGCAAGCCAATGAGTTTGGGAATCTATGATAGACTCTATATTTTTACCCTATTTTACAGAAATATATGCTACTCTTGAAAATAATGTATAAGTTGAAAGCAGAATTTATACAAATTAAGCCAGGTGTGGTGATGCACACCTGTAATCACAGTACATGAGAGGCTGAGACAGGAGAATTACAGGTTTGCAGTCAGCCTCATCAAATTAGTGAGGTCTTCTACAACTTAGACCCTGTTTCCAAATAAAAAAATAAAAAATAGGGCTGGGGGTGTAGCTCAGAGGTAGAATGCCCCTGGTTTCAATCCCCAAGTACCCCCCCAAAAAAGAAACAAATTAAGTGTTAAGTATATTATCAGAAGCTGCAAAAACTAAAGATGGCTGGAGCAATCATATGAACAGAACCGATCTCCTGGGGGTCTGGGTCTGCCACTAGCTCAGGTGTGGCTTTACGGACGTGGCGCCTTCTACCACAAGTATCTCATTCACTACATGTGAAGAGTAAAATACATTTTGTCTTTATTTAAATTTAAGTAATTTAAAATTCTATGATGCTAAATTTAAATTATTGGCCAAACATTTCTAATGAGGCCATACTGGGATTTACACCAAGAGATTAAATTTTTTAAAATACACAAATTTTTAGAAACCAGAAGACAATTAACTAAAAGAAGCAAATGGACACGTATGCATCATGAATGACAATGGCTCAGAGCAAGACATTGATGACATTTCCTTTTCTAAGTTTGAGCTCATTGTTTTTAAATGTGAACAAATACAGAATCAATACTTTCACGTTTTTGAGAAACAACTTTGAAACAAAAAACCAGTGTGGCTGATTCAACAACAGATGTGTCACTTTGTTTTCATTGATTGATTTTCCAATGCTCTCTCAAGTTTTGAGCACGGTGAACAAGACACAATGAAGGTTAACATGACAAAATGCCTCAGGCAGGCCTGGTGTCAGCAGGTTTGTCCACTGTGTGACTTGACCCCCTCAAGCTCCACATCGATATCCACAGATAACCACTTTGGGACAAAATTCTGAATTCAAGATCTTCAAAACCATTTGCTCCAGATGCAATCAACAAACATCCTGTCGCATCTATGGAGAATCCTACAATATTACTACAATCCTACTCAAAAATTGTGTGCTTGCTGTTATTTTGGGGGTTGCAATTAAGTTCCTTCATTAGAAACTAATAAAAAATGAACTTAAACTGATCAGAAGAGTAAATGATATGAAGAAGTAAGATAGAATATGGGCATCTGGATCTCAGATTTGAACTGGAAAAGATGAACAAGCATATGAGGACTGAAAGTATAACAAATGTTGGAGTGTCCCTTTTTATAATGTACCTTCCTCAAAATATCAGAACTCCAGAAAATTCGTTTTATCTGGAGTCTCATACTCTCTCAACTTTGGGGACAAGTGTCACTTGATTTATCACTGGTACACTTCCATTTCTTGTGGCTCATCAATCAGTAGGAAAGAAGTCAAACAGAACACCCTCCATTAGCGTGCTGCGGCTCACTTTACTTACACTACAAGTGACTGCTGTAATCTAAACTGAACACAGGAGCCAGGTCTATTCTGAACCCCTATCACTTGCAAAAGCTGCTTGTAAAAGCAATGGCACGATCTTCTTGATGTGGCTATGAATACGTATTGCTAGTATTTTATTAAGAGTTTTTGTGTGAGCTGGGCATGGTGTGCATGCCTGTGATCCCAGTACTTGAGAGGCTGATATAGGAGGGTCACAGGTTCAAGGACAGCCTCAGCAACTTGGTGAGACCCTGTTTCCAAACAAAAAATAAAAAAGTGGTGGGAGTGTAGCTCAGAGGTAGAATGGCCCTGGATTTAATCTCTGGTACCAAAAAAAACAAAGGAATTTTTGTGTCTGTGTTCATCAAGGATACTGATCTGTAGTTTTCTTTCCTCGAGGTGTCTTTATTTGATTTTGATATCCAGGTGATGCTGGCTTTGTAGAGTGAGTCTGGGAGTATTCCATCTCTTTCTATATCGCGGAATAATTTGAGGAGCACTCTGCTTAATTCTTCCTTAAAGGTCTTGTACAACTCAGCGGGGACTTCATTGGGTCCTGGGCTTTTCTTTCTTGGGAGGCTTTTTATTGCGTGTGTGTGTGTGTGTGCGCGCGCACACGAGAGGGGGGGGGAGAAATGAACCCAGGGGAGTTCTACCTCCAAGTAACACTCCCAGCCCTTTAAAAAAAATAACAGGGTCTCACTAAGTTGCTGAGGGCCCAAGTTGTTGAGGCTGGCCTCAAACCTGTGGTCCTCCAGTCTCAGCCTCCCAAGTACTGGGATTACAGGCATGTGCCACCATACCTGGCTTGTTTAGGTTTTCTGTATCTTCTTGGTTCAATTTAGATAGGTTGTATGAGTCAAGAAATTTGTCAGTTTCTTCTAGATTTTCCAATTTGCTGGAATATAAATTTTCAAAGTCGCTCCTGATGATTCTCTGGATTTCTGCAGTATCTGTGGTGATATCTCCCTTTTCGTTTCTTATTTTATTCATTTGAGTCATTTCTCGTTTCCTTTTGGTTAGGTTGGCTAAGGAGTTGTCAATCTTATTTATATTCTCAAAAAAAAAAAAAGAAACTTTTTGTTTGATTTTGTTTTTTCCTGGTACCTGGGATTGAGTCCAAGGAATTTCTATCTCTGAGCTACACCCCTAGCCCTAGCCCTTTTTTATTTTGAAACAGGTTGCTGAAAGTCTGGGTAAGTTGCTGAGGCTGGTCTTGAACCTGCGATCCTCCTGTCTCAGTCTCCCAAGTACTGGGATTACAGGTGTACACCACCATGCCCGGTTCTGATAAGTCAAATTCTCTTTCTCAATAAGGCCCCTAAAGCTCAGGAGGTAAAACCAAGAGTCAATAAATGGGATTGCATCAAATTAAAAAGCTTCTACGCAGAACAAGAAGCAATCAAAAGCCTAAAGAGAAAAACCTACAAAATATAAGAAAAATATTTGCCAGCTACTCTTCTAATAGAGGTATAATATCTAGAATGTATAAAGAACTCGAAAGCACACACACACACACACACACACACACACACACACAAATAACCCTATCAAAAAAATGGGCAATAGAAAGACTCTTCTCAAAAGAAGAAAAACAATCTGCCAACAAACACATGAAATAATTTCCAACATCACTAGCAATCAGAAACATGCAAATCAAAACTACCCCGAGATTCCAATGAACTCGTTAGAATGGCAATCACCAGGCATACAACGAATAACAAATGCTGGTGAGGAGGTGGGGAACAAGGGACTCTTACACAATGTTTGTGGAACTGTAAATTAGTATCACCATTATGGAAATCAGTTTGGAGGGTCCTCAAAAAACTAGGAATGGAACTACCATGTGACCCAGCTATACTCCTCCGCAGAATCTTTCCTCAAGAACTGAAGTTGCAATGTTCTACTGACACACCATGTGTGTAGCCACACAAGTCACAGCAGCCAATCATGGAACCAACCCAGGCGCCTGCTAACGGATGAACAGATGCAGAGAACGTGCTATATGCACACAACGCAATTTCATTCAGCCATAAAGGAAAACAAAATTATGTCATTTGCAGGAAAATGGATATAACTGGAGGATATTATGTGAGATGAGTCAATCTCAGAAAGTCAAGGGTAGTATGTTTTCTCTCATTTGTGGAAGCTAAAGATAAAATGGGAAACATAACGGACTTCAAGTAATGCAAAGATAGAACTGGAGAGTAGTTGAAGTGGGTTAGGGATAAGAGTTAGGCAGGGGAAGAGGGAAGGGCGGGGAAGGAAGCAGTTCAAACTGTACTATGGCGGTAACGTGAATGTATTATTACCAATCTAACTCGTGTGGGAGGTAGGAGGGGAGAAGTGGAAGGTAGAGAAAATAACTGACAATCACTATCTCCACTCTTTCAACTCTCCATCCTCCATTTACTTCCATCTAGAAGCCAGACACAAGACCCCACTAGGAACTTCTCTCTTTCAAGCCCCATGACCTCCCACATAAGAAACTAATAAAGCGGGCACAGCGGTGTATGCCTGGAATTTCAGTACTTAGGAGGCTGAGACAGGAGTATCACAGGTTCAAGGACAGCCTAAGCAACTTAGTGAGGCCCTCAGCAACCTAGGGAGACCGTTTCCAAACCAAAAATAAAAAAGGACTGAGGGTATACCTCAGAGATAGAATGACCCTGGGTTCAATCCCCAGTACTGGAAAAATAAAATAGAAAAACATAAATAAATGAACAAGCAAACTAATCACTTGATGTCACTGTGGTCTCCAACGCTGTCAATCTTGGCTCCACTATTTAGTATCTGTACAATCTTGGGAAAGTTTCCTAACTTCCTGCATGGGTTTCCTCAACTGTAAATAAAGATGACCTCACAGAGTGGCTGCAAGGAACAAATGCATTAATGCATGTCAGGTGACTACGACATCATGTGCTCAATTCATGCTAACACTGTATTATTTCCTCCCTGAAAACTCTCCTCTTTCCCTCACTAATGCTGTATGCAGAGAAAGAAGCAATAAGCACGCAGCATAATCTACCACAGTATGTCACCACTTTCTTTGCCTTCTCGTCTCATCTCTGTAGCCATTCCTCAGTCTCCTATACCAGATCTTTTTAAATAAAACTCAACCTGTGAAGGTTGGTGTTCCCCGAAACCCCTTTTTTCTATCCTCATTAACTCCCTAGTCATTCACATACCACTCAACAGGCTGTATGATAATTACATTAAACTGCGGCACTTGCCTGTAAAACATCTTGAACTCCACAAGGAAAGGGTCCAAGCCTCTTATCCACTCAGGCAGTCTCAGCACCTAATGCAGCGCCTGGCTCAGAAAATAAGTGAACTCTACGCCCTCGTGCCTAGCGATCTCATTCATTCCTGTGGCTGCAGTCACCACATAGCTAATGAGAACTCTCAAGTCCTTATCTCTAACCCAGACCTCTCCTCTCCTAAAACCTGCCAAAGTCCTACAAGTGACATGATAGAACCAATAGAGATGTGAGGTGGAAAGAAGGGAGGTGGGGAAGAAGGTCCTGGATTAGTCCAGACAAGAGCTGATGATGACTTGAACTGCAATGGTAGCAATTAAAGTAGTTTAATTTTTTTTTAATTTCCAAAGGTCAAAGTCTGAACGAATATAAAAAGAGCTGACAAAATTTGATAAAAGAATAAAGAAAAAAGATCAAGAGTATCTCATAGAATAACTTTTATTTAAATAGACTGATTTATTTTTGTGATTGTTTTAATTAGAAAGTAAACCTTTCCTCAAGTTTTATACTTTTACAGTCTTGGCAAAACAACTCAGAAAATTTTCCACTAGCAATGTAAATGGTATATGTCAGTTGGAGCTTAAACAGAATCAAAACTACCTACCACCTGTTTTTCTGAAACAAACCATTCAGCACCAGTCAGTCCAAATGAGTAGCAAAAGTAATATTAAAACACTCACTGAACTGACAAAAATTCCATCTCTTACATAATATCCATAATATTCAGGTATAGGAGAAATCTCAAAATCACAAATGTAACACCCTATCACTGCGTTTTACAGTTATAAAATGGGAGAAAATTCATTGTCTTATATTATTCTGCCTAATTAGTTTATTTCTCCAGCTACAATAAATACGTGGTCCGTTATAAAATGCATTGAGAGTGACGATCACAACATGCTCGTCAATGCAGTTTGTATTCCTACTCCTGCTCTATGCAGGTCCACAGTGAGCCCACGCGTGTGGAGAGTGGGGGAGCGAGAGCTTGACGCTGCCTGTGGGACGCGATGGCTCCCAGGGCAGCACGCGCTGCAGTCAAGGCGGCACCCAAAGCCCACCACAGCGACTTCCAGTCGACACGTTCTTAGTGATGGCAAGACTTTACTGCTCTAAACTCCATGAAAATCTCTACTTTAGCAAGGCAGCGGATTCTGCCAATTCCCATGATACTCCTATACCAGATAACCAAGAATATGTCATACAGAAGATACAATTTAAAACAAACAAACAAACAAACAAAAAGAATGTTTAAATAGCTTTCCAGAAACAAAGGGAGGATAGTTAAAATGAAATGACACTTATCGAAGGCCTTTATAAACCATAAGCATTGCTGCCAGGCTCCATTTTCAAGCCTCGAAAGAAATCTTAAAAAGGTGTAATGTGATCCCTATTTAGCTGGTAAGAAACGAACTCAAGAGATTCATCGGTCTGCCGATGTCTCTCAGCTGATGTGGTAAAACTAGCACTTCAATCTAGATCTCACCATAAGCTTTCTAGTAAACTCTATTATTTCCCTGGACTTAATTTTAAAATACAAAATCAGTATTTTACAGAATCAGTATTTTAATTCTAACTTAGAATCTAACAACACTGGCAGAATTTTTTAAAATGGAGAAAAAGGTTAGAGAACATTTCATTAGCGCTAGACTGTTAGGTACAGAGTAGATGCTCCAACGATTCCTGTTAAAATAAGCTGGTGGGAGGGAGGACTAACAAGCTGTAAATAATCTCAGAATTCTGGACAAGACAGATAAAATTTTCCATCTCAAGAAAAGTTATAGTAATTAGACTCAGGATTGTTACTAAACCCATTTAAGTGCTATAATGACAAAATGATTGTTTAAATAAGAATTTAATTCTTCCTGCTCTGTGATGCTATCTTATCAAGGCCCAAATATTTGGTATGAACATGTTGAAATGATGTGTAATCAACAAGGATGCTAAAGATAAATCTTTAGGAGATGCGAAGCAAATACTTCCTTTTACTATAAACAAAATGACCAAGTCCACTTCTTGAAGAAATCAAGCTCTATTTATATTCACTCTCCTGAAATGGCACAGGCAACCTTAGAAGGATAGGTTTATAATAAATCCCTATATTTGGAAAACAGTGTTGCTAAGCATCTTCTAACATTCAACAGAGTTTATATAATTCATGTCACTGCTACATAATTAACATTTCATGCTTTCCAAAGTACAGTATGCTTATCTATGTTCTTAATTTAAAGCATTATAAATTTTGAGGGAATTAATAAAAGGCTATGCAGCTAATTAATTAGAAAGGCAGCCTAATCCCAAGAGGAATACAAACATAGACATTAAATGTCAGGATGTGTTAGAGTCTAGCTTGTAAACAGCTTGTCCATTTGAGATAAAACATTTCAAAATGCAGCTGCTCTTTGCTTAAAAAGGTAAGCTGCAAAACATTAGGTTTTTGGACAGTCATGGCCTATCAAACCACACTCTAGCTCAAAAATTAATTATAAAGAAAACATAACATTTGAAAATAAGTTTCACACCCAATCATCATTATATCTGCTCAGACAATAGGAGATTCAATTGTTGAAAGCAATACTATTGTAGTATTCCCAACATTCATACTCATTATGGGAACAAATTTGAAAGAGAGAAAATATGTTGTAACATTTGAATAAGAGATCAGAAAAGTTGAGAGCGAGCACACTTCAAAAGATGCGTTGTCACTTACAAACCATGAGAGGCTGAACATCTTCTACCCTCTGGAAAGGCATGCTCGCCAGCTGCACGTGGACTACAGGGCTTTTGTATTATTAGCCAACCAATAACAACCTGTGGACTACAAGACAGGCAGGAAGGACAGCTCTGTATGAACGGCATGAATCACTTCGGTTCATGCTGTTGCTGGGTATCCGTGCACAGCTTCTATTACAAAGGGCAGAGCTTCCTCCACTTTATGGCAATCCAGAAAGAGGGAAGACAATCAGAGAGACAACACACAAAACGCACGAGGAACACACACTTCTCCAAATCATGAGCAAGCAAATGTTCTAGGAAAAATACACGTTTGTAATCTCTTCATATTTGCAATTGTTAATTTTTAACTGTTTCCTTACTGTGGCCTATCTTTCAGAAGTTTCACTACTTTAAAGTTTTATTGAGAAACATTACACATACCTACAAGACAAATTTGGACATTTACTCCTTGAGTAGGAAAGTTCTATTATATAGTTTGAAATAGTACATTACTATCACATAAAAACTTTGGCAAGAAACTCAACACTATTAGAAGTAGAGCACTGCATTCCCTATATCTAATACAGTTATTTAAATCAATTTCAGAGAACCTTCAAAAACTGAGTAGTTGGTGGGCCTACACAAGTCACTCTCAAAGTGTAGTCCCTGCATCAGCAGCACTGACATCACTTGCAAGATGGTTAGGAAGCCAAATTCTTGGGTCCCACCTAGACCTACTGAATCAGTGGGACAGAACCGGAACTGTTTTAAAAAGCTCTCTAAGTGATTGTTTTACATCTGTTTACGTTGGAGGACCACTCACCTAAATCAATGACTCAAATGCCTATTCACGGGCCCGTGCAAGAATGGCTGCTTCAAAATCACTTGGAAACCATTATAAATCCCAACTATAAACTACTATAAATCCAAAGTACAAACTATGATAAATGCAGTTCTTTACCTCCCTTACCTAAGTCTGAGGTGGGAATCTGAGTGTGAGATGAGTGTCTGTGTCACTTCCCAGGTAAGCCTGATGCTTAGTTG
The DNA here is from genome assembly GCA_004027185.1 of Glis glis. Lineage (NCBI taxonomy): Eukaryota > Metazoa > Chordata > Mammalia > Rodentia > Gliridae > Glis > Glis glis. The sequence goes on from PVJS01021664.1 coordinate 20,174, forward strand.
GCTTAAAAAACCAATGTCCTGCCAGTTGTGGTAAGCACACGCCTGCAATCCCAGTAGTTGGGAGGCTGAGACAGGAGGGCTGCAGGGTCAAGGCCAGCCTCAGCAACTCAGCGAGACCCTGTTTCAAAAGATAAAAAGCACAACAGAGATGGGGTGTAGCTGAGAGGTAGAGCACCGTAGGTCAACCCCCAGTACAAAAAAAAAGAAAACATCCTAAAGGTCAAGGACTCTGTAAGTGGGGTACACAGAGCAGCAATATCAGCATCACCAAGGAACTTGACAAAAATTCTCAGGCACCAGCCGAGACTGAATCAGAAACTCCGAGCGTGGGGCCCACCAATGTGTTTCAATGAGTTCTACAGCTGATTCCGACACATCATAAAGTTTGAGAATCCATGCTTTAAGTCCTGAATTAAGAGTATGTCTTGGGAGGCTGAGACAGGAGGATCGCAGGTTCATGACCAGCCTCAGCAATTTAGTGAGGCCCTCCACAACTTAGTCAGATCCTGGGCTGGGCTCAATCCCTGGGCTCAATCCCCAGTACCACAAAAAAAAAAAAAAGAGAAAAGGAAAATGTCAAATAAACCCTCCCTGTGAGAAGAATAAATAAGAGAAAGAGACAGAATTAATTTACATATCCAGAAATACATCTCCTAGAGAGGGACTGATACTGGTCTCAGTGCCTTGACACCCAGATACGCCAGCACAACGCACAAGCACTGTAGTAGGACCAGCACACTGGCACACTACGGAAATGCTGCCCAAAACGTGTTCCAAACACAAAAGGCAGATAAAAGTTCACAATCAAATCAAAGCTAGGACAATGACACCATTGGGAAGGCGAACCCAGACTGGAAATGTTGAAGAAAACAGTAGCCGTTGTTTCAGGCGGCCTCACTGTCCCAATTTCTAGGTTACACGGCACTTAAACTTGTTCCTTGCGACCTATAAAGGTAGCAACAACCACTTCCTTCCTCAACACAAAGCAGGGATTGCTGAAGGGAAGAGAGGAAAGAAAAGATGAATCCCAACAGGTGTTCAGAATCTAAACCCAACTCAATTCTGACGTCAACAGATACTTTCCACCTAACAAGAGGACTGGGGGATAATTTGTGTCCTGTCACACGTATTTCTCAGATCGTTCTTCTTCGATTCAATCCGATTGATCTAATACTTATTGGGCATCTATTATAGATAAGAAGTCATTAGTATTGCCTCCGAATATTAAGATATTACCATGACTCCTTTAACAAAAAATGATACTTACCGTGTGTGTAATTCTACGGTCAGTGTAATGATTGTGGCTGCTTCCACCTGCCTAAGGAAACTTACCATTTTTAAAAAAAAGTACAAGCTCAAACTTGTCTAGGCTGTTATTTTAAAAGACTGACAGCCACTCAAATTATCCCTTAATAATGCCTCTAACTCTACGTAGGATGCAGTATTAAATGTTCAACTCTTGATTTAAAACTAAGAGAATACTTCAAATATACACACGGATGGTGTTCTTCCTGCGCTCAATGCACACACAGCATGGGGGTGTACACACGGATGGTGTTCTTCCTGCGCTCAATGCACACACAGCGTGGGGGTGTACACACGGATGGTGTTCTTCCTGCGCTCAATGCACACACAGCGTGGGGGTGTACACACGGATGGTGTTCTTCCTGCGCTCAATGCACACACAGTGTGGGGGTGTACACATGGATGCTGTTCTTCCTACACAGTATTTTGTTACTGTATTAGATCTTTACAAATTTCTTCGCCCCAGTGCCTTTTACAGTGCACCAATTAGAAAGCCAAATACATCTGATAAAGGATGTTGAAGACTGACTCCTTGACTAGATGTCAGGGGCGAGTCTAATGCAACACCTACACAGGAATCCAGACTCTTCACCTACTAGAATGAAAGAAGAAACGAATCCACTGGAATTTCTGCTTCTTGGTTTCTAGGAAATTCATTTCTAATCCAGGCCCACCTCTCCCTGTGAAGCCAGAAGCAGCACAGAAGCTAGACAGAAAGGAACCTAGTCTTAAACCACACCATACTGAAGAATGTTTATATTTACCTGGGTAATCTATACAACCTATGATCTCCCCAACAATTAGTCCTCTAAAATGGAAATTGTGGTAATAATGAAGGAGAATGAAATATAACAGGCTTTCTCCATCAAAAGCTAGATATTAGCAAGGCATGGTGGGGCATACCTATAATTCCAGTACTTACGAGACTGAGACAGGAAGAGTGCAGGTTCAAGGCCACCCTCGGCAACTTAGCGAGGCCCTCAGCAACTTACTGCTCCAAAATAAAAAATAGAATAGGGCAGGGAGTGTAGCTCACATTCAGAGGTAGAATGGCCCCTGAGTTTAATCCCCAGTATCCCCCACACACACATAAGTTAGATATAAAAAAATTCTAAATATCTCTTCCAAATTTTTCTTTCCCCTACCTGTTTTTCCTTTTCTAACCTCTTTCCATTCATACATCAAGCCAGATAAAAAGGATGAAAGGACTAATGGAAGGATCTTGAAAGTTTACTTAACAATTATTACTCAATTATTTGAAGATAGAAGTTACTGTATTTCTGAACAAAACCCCTAAAATAACCAAATTTCTAATTCAAGAAATCAATTTCTTCTATTACTATATAAGTTAAACTTTCTTTAGAACACCTTATAAAAATATTAGGTCACAAACTGAAAAAGCTGAATGCCAAAACTGGAAAAAACTTCTCTAAAGTATAAAAGGACTTAGAAATGTATGTCCACACAGAGAAAAAATAAATTTATGGAACCAAGATAACTGGCAAACCAATGTTTAGAAATAGGTACCCAGAGCTGGGCGTGGTGGCGCACGCTTGTAATCCCAGTACTTTGGGAGGCAGAGACTGGAGGATCCAGGTTCGCGGCCAGCCTCAGCTCTCTCTCTATCTCCCCCTGTCTCTCTCTCTCTACTTAGTGAGGCCCTCCACAACTTCGTGAGACCCGGTTTCAAAATAAAGTATAAAAAATAGGGCCGGGGGTGTAGTGTGGAGGTAGAACGCCCCTGGGTTCAATCCTCGGTACCGTAAAAAAAAAAAAAGAGAAATAGATACCCAGACTTTAAACATTACACACCCTTTCGTGGGTGGGGGAAAGACTATCAGATTTTTTTCCAGTAAATTCTTACTTGCTGGATCAAATATTTCAACAGCATTTGAAATAGTTGAAATTACTACATCTTCCATGGTGGAAATTACTCTGAAAAACCGAGCACACATAAGAACCTTAAACATTTTCAGAGATAAAACATCACTATCAGAGACAGGCGTGATGGTGCACACCTGTAATCCCAGTACTTGGGAGGCTGAGACTGGAGGATCACAGGTTCAAAACCAGCCTCAGCGACTTGGTGACACCCTGTTTCAAAATACAAAAATAAAATAAAATAGGGCTAGGGGTCTAGCTCACAGGTAGAATGCCTCTGAGTTCAACCCCAGTATCATAAAGCAAAGAAACAAAAATATCACTATCATAAACTCTGAATTCATCTAATTCTTGGGTACTTTTTCAATACTTCCAACAAATACTAGGCTATTCCTTAAGGAAAATTGTGATCTTCCTGCAGACACCTCCCCCTAATTTCCACAACATGGTATCAATAAATAATGTCATCTTCCATACTGCCACCTATGCATCTGGTTACATGTATGTGCACACACTTGTGTGCGCACACACACTTGGGAAAAATGGAGAAATAGATTCCCAAAAGTTGTGGCTCACCACCCCCTTTTCGGAAAAAAATTAGCACCCCCCCCACAGGGTGCCTCCACTGCCCCCTTATTTTTATTCAATGCCCCCTAGTTGCACTAGAGGTTACTACCACCCCCCTGGATCATTCCAGTGTCCCTCTCCCCCGGGGTAGTATCACCAACTCAGAGAATTCTAGAAATGTATACACGGTAAGAGTGAGTGGTTATCTTTAGAAAGTAGTAATTAAGAGCAACTTTTATATCTTTTGTAGTTTTCTGAATCTTCTAACCTTTTCCAATAATATGTATTTTATGATCAGAAATGTTTTCATTAGGAAATAAGCAAGATTATCAGTGTACAGATAAACCAGAGTCCAGCCCGCCACTGTAGACTCAGCAGAGCAATTTACACTCACCTGCTTCGTTACACAGGGCTTTCAAGTCGGCGCCCACGTACCCATGAGCACTGTTTGCCAGCTGCAGCAGCTCAGCTTTAGTGAGCACATGGGGCACCCTCTGAAGCAGTTTCTGGAGAATATCCAGCCGGTCCTGGGCATTAGGAACGCCAATCTCAATCTCCTTATCAAATCGTCCAGGTCTTCGGAGTGCAGAATCTAAAGCTTGAGGGCGATTTGTAGCCCCAAGGACTAACACCTGTCCTTCACTTCCTTCCTAATGAAATAAGATAAAAATAAATTACATATTTTTTTAAGTTAAAAAAAGAAGGGAGGCAGACACTGGCTATATAGACAAGAATGAATGGAACCGCCCAGGCTATTAAGTCCTAACCTTTACATGTATATTACCTATTTGTTAATTTTGTTTATAATAGGTCTTTATTGTACATTCATTATTTTTATTACATTTTTTAAAGTTTAGCCTAAGTGCTCCATCCCCTAGAAAGTTTTCCAATATTGACCTCTCCATCTATTATAAAGGATATTTCTCTCAATTCTACCATCATAACTCTAACATTATCATAAGTAATAAGATATAAAAATCTACCATATAGTTGTTTTAAGTAATCTCTTTCCAACTTGAAAGCAAAGATTATGACCTATATATTATTCAAATAGAACAAGGCTCCATTAGGAAGCTGTCTAAGAAGTCTTCCTCACATATGAACTATTTTCCTTTTTATTATAATTTTAATTCCTGAAAATATATACAATATAACCAATACCAACGTATCAGCCACCCTTGAATACTTAAGGAGTTTTTCTCCTGAAAGTGGTATTAAGAATAAATGATAAAGAACTATAATCATGACCAGCCACCTATAGACCCAATATTTTATTCAGACGACCCAAGAGTAATCTCACAGAGACCAGCACAACTGGAATGTGACTTACAGAAGACGACTCAAAGCTAATCAATTGCACTGAATGCGCAACAGAAAATGCATGGACTAGTATGAATCTATGAATTAGGAATTTACAACCACAGACACGGGCCCTTAAATATTTTTGGACTAAAACAGTGTTGTGCCCATCCTGTCCCACCTGAAGGCAAGAACCTGCACAGCCTTTCAGCTGATTCCCTCCTCCCCAACGCTCTTCTAATTACAATATGGCTCTCTATGTTTGCCTCAAGGGTGAAATTATGGTCATCCAGAAACAAGCATTTGGTGTGCTTAAGAGTTTACACCTGACTGACAACACCAAATATTCATATGATTTTCACATGTTCAGTTTCTACGACAGGAAATAAAAACCAAAACCTTTTTATTATCCCATATTTCATTGTGCAAAAGGGGGACACAGGACTACATGATTTCTAAAATTTGTTTTGATTCTAATATATGATTCCAAGAACTTTAGTTATTTACAACCTGGCCTAAGAAGTACATTTTTCTGGTTAACAGATGTTAGGACTCAGAATTATTCTTCATTGCAGTTCTATATTAGTCCTTCCTTTCATAATTAGCATATTGTTTTTATTAATGCAAGAGTATACATACCCTATCACAGAATCTGGTAATAAGAATAAATGAGTTATATTAACACATTTTTCATTATTCTCTTTCACTTACCTAGCACAAAACCTGAAAAAAATTTTACATGAGTAGTGCAACTTACTCATGAAATTTCTTTTTTTTTGTTTTTTTTGCAGTACTGGGGATTGAGCCCAGGGGCATTCTACCTCCGGGCTACACGCCCAGTCCTATTTTTTATTCTTTAGTTTGAAACAGGGTCTCACTAAGTTGCGGAGGGCCTCACTAAGTAGCTGAGGCTGGCCGTGAACCGGCGATCCTCCGGTCTCAGCCTCCCAAGTACTGGGATTACAAGCGTGCGCCACCACGCCCGGCTTACTCATGAAACTTCTGAATAAAATCTCCTGAAACTGAATGCTGACTCTTCCTAACTGACTTCTGCCTCAGTTTTTTAAAGTTAATATGACCTATCACAAAGGAAATCCACCATGCTGTAATTATTTAATATGCTAGACAAAAATGCCAGGTTATGTTGTCCTAGCAATTTCTAAGTAATCTACTGAAGCAAATTATTTTATGAGTCTTACCCTAGTTGCTATGCTTGGTATTGTTCTCTTATCCTAGAACACCCAAAGACCCAGACACAGTCAGTAGTTTTTGCTTCTACATGTACATTCCTAAGAAGCAGCCCCTTCCTACACAGATACTAGTGCTGTACTTACTGAGCCAATGCCATCCATCAGTGTTAAGAGTGAAGCTACAACTCTTTTTTCTACTTCATTCTGAGCTCCTTCTCTTTTAGGGCAAAGTGCATCTAGCTCATCAATAAAAATAATTGATGGGTGCCTAAAAACAAACAGGTAAAATGAAATCTCTAATTTACACTTAATTCTAAATTTTTTCGATTTTCTCATTGAAACACACATACCAAATTTAGAATTTATTTAATAATATTGCATACAAAAGCATTAGAATGTCAAGCTGAAAAACCTTAATCTGGCCCAAATTCTTCAACTCACCAACTCACATTGCAATCATCTATGGCCCTCATTAAAAGGCAGAGGACTGAGAGGAGTTTATTTCCAGGTAGAACTCTCTAATGCCCACTAAATTGTTAGGCCTACATCAATTCAGAAGCTGAGGCAGGAAATGTTATCCCTAGGAGCAGGTTTAAAACCTAAAAACTAGAAATGCCTTCTTTGTCTTTAAGCCTATTAAAAATAGTACTTTCAAGAGCCGGGCGTGGCCAGGCGTGGTAGCGCACACTTGTAATCTTAGTACTTTGGAAGGCGGAGACCGAAGGATCCAGGTTCACGGCCAGCCTCAGCTCCCTCTCTCTCTCTTTACCTAGTGAGGCCCTCCGCAACTTCATGAGACCCGGTTTCAAAATAAAGTATAAAAAAATAGGGCCGGGGACGTAGTGCGGAGGTAGAACGCCCCTGGGTTCAATCCCCAGTACCGCAAAAAAAAAAAAAAAAAGAGCCGGGTGTGGCAGCGCACGCTTGTAATCCCAGTCAGTACTTGGGAGGCGGAGACTGGAGGATCCGGTCCGCGGCCAGCCTCTGCTACTTAGTGAGGTCCTCTGCAACTTCGTGAGACCCAGTTTCAAAATAAAGTATAAAAAATAGGGCCAGGGGTGTAGCTTGGAGGTAGAATGCCTCTGGGTTCAATCCCCAGTACCGCAAAAAAAAAAAAAAAAAAGAAAAACAGTACTTTCAAGATGATCAATTCTGCCATAAAAAGACAAGAATTTGACAGGCAACGGTACATGCGCCTATAATTCCAGTACTTGGGAGGATCCCAGGTTCCAGGCCAGCATGTGGTAATTTACCAAGACTCTATTTTTGGGGGGGACGGTGGTACTGGGGATCGAATGCAGGGGCATTCTATCTCTGACCTACACCCTCAGCCCTATTTTATTTTTGAAACAGGGTCTCACTAAGTTGCCAAGGACCTTGCTAAGTTGCTAAGGCTGGCCTGGAACCTGCAACCCTCCCATCTCAGCCTCCTAAGTACTAGGATTACAAGTGTATGCCACCACACCCAGCTCCAAGACCCTATTTCAAAATTTTAAAAAAAGTACTGGAGGTGTAGCTTGGTGGTACACCACCACTGGGTTCAATCCCCAATACCACACACACATTAAAAAAAGACATGAATTCTCTCACAAGAGGAAACCTCAACTACCATCAACATAAAAACAAAAACATACTAAACGATAAGGTATGTCACGTTCTCAAATTTTCTGTAATTAGGTCTACAAACTGCTTATTTCATCTACTATCACTGGGGGGGAGGACTTTTAAAATGGCAGTTCTTTAATAAAAAAGGAGTATTATGATGTTAAATATCAAAACAGTAGTAAAGATACAGCCATATTATCATTTTTTGGTGGTACTGGGGGTCAAACTCAGGGGCATTCTACCTCCAAGCTACATCCACAGCCCTATTTTATTTTTGGTTTTTTGAAACAGGTTCTCTCTGAGTTGTGGAGGGCCTCACTAAGTTGCTGAGGCCGGCCACAAACCTGCAATCCTGTCTCAGCCTCCCAAGTACTGGGATTACAAGTGTGCGCCAACACGCTCGGTTATAGCCATATTATGAATATTACATTAGACCAAGTTATAAGCCCTATTCTAATACTGCAGGTACAACAATGCAGCCTAAATTCAGAAATATTTTTTAAAGAGCAAATGATTTGTCCCTTTGAAGCAATATATGATGTAACGAAGCATACAAACCTTTGAAAATACTATCGACCAAGGAAATTAAACACACTAGCTACGCCTAGGCACTCTAGAGAAACTCAGAGATTGATATGCTTAACTTAAGGTCTCATTACTTATCACACAGCACTGTCCTTATTCTTCTACTTTATGTAATTTAATTACTCATTTGTCAAGCCTCCTGAACAATATTAGAAGCAGATTAAACACAATTTTATTAAATCTATAATCTACTCCTAGAGCTATCACTACTTTTTGTGTAACTCTTTATGCTTTGTATAAAGTGTTACTCGCTCACTTTGACTAATACAGCTTTGACTATTAGTTCCAAAACATCAAAAGATAAAGAAGCCGGCAGGCGTGGTGGTGCATGTCTGTAATCCCAGTACTTGGCAGGCTGAGGCAGGAGGATGGCAGGTCCAAGGTCAGCCCTAGCAACTCACTGAGACCTTACATCAAAATAAAAAATAAAAAGGGTTGGGGTATAGTTCAAGGGTAGAATGGGTTCAATTCCCAGTACCACAAAAAAATAAAAATAAAGAATACCGTAGAGTGGCTTCAGCAAATATCTCACGTAATTTTGCTTCAGTCTCACCATAGAATCTGTAACAAATAAAAAACATTTAAGGACCATTTCATAGTGTTTAAAGCTTTGTTTATAAAAGCTAATTTGACTTTTTGAATATTTCTACAATACTTAAAATTACTTTCCAAATTTAATTTTATGTATTAATATTAAAAAACAAATTCAAAATATTCCAAGGTATAAAATATCTAGGCAAAATACCATGCTGCCATTTTTAAAAGCATAATTAGAGAAAAATATTAAGCTTACTTATTAAGTCGTGCACCTACTTGCTTATAATTTCAGGACCATTAATTACAGAAACATAGACTCCAACTTCATTAGCAATAGCCCTGGCGATCATTGTCTTCCCAGTACCTGGCGGGCCGTAGAGTAACACTCCCCTCGGGGCTGGAATTCCTAGAAGAAAAAAACAGACAAAACTGAATTCAGCATTACTAGGATTCTTATAAAGGTTGTGACATACTTCAAACATGAGTTATGCATGTAAATTTATCTTGAATCACAAAATTAAAGAGTCAAACTTTCTCCCTCAACCCCAAAAAGAGGTACTAACCATACCAAACACTGATCCCAGCAATGACATCTCCTTTCTCTGTAGACCACAAAGCAGGGAAAGCACACTGGTGAAATACTAGATGCACCCATTAGAGCAAGGCCCACGTTACTGTCATGCCTCATCCCACACAGCACAATTCAAAGATCAAAAAACAAAAGCCAGACGACACGCAGAGACAAAAACAAGCCACCAACCCAATTTCCTTCCTACTAGTCATCTTGGAGATGAAAATATTACTGCAAAATATAAATCCAAGGACTGACTTTATAAAGATCCATGAAGACACAAACAGAGAGATGGAATGCACCAAAGGATCCAGGCAGCAACCAGCCAGAGCAAGCTGTGTTTGCCAGGAGACAAGTCACTCCTGTAACTACTTGTTTCAATGCAGGGTCAGCACACAGCTACATTTCCTAACAAAGCTTCATCCAACCTATGTGAATGCTTGACTTATTTTCTTTAATTACAGCTGATCTATCATGTCAAAATATAGATCCAATAAAAACAACTGGATATATGCTACTGAAAGACACAAGGCTGTCACTAATACACATTACAACCTAGAGACCCAAGCTTAGAGAATGGCTCATTTCACTGCACCGGCATCTCCCAAACAACTAAGATTCTCTACCATCTCTACCATTCAGGAAATAAAGACACAAATAGAGGGTGACCCAGCACTAAACAAGTGGAATTGGCCAACTGCTCTTTAGTTTGAATTTAATACTTCTGGGTACAATAAACCAAAGATATCATACCATAACTCTTGAAAAGTTCAGGCTGTTTGAGAGGCAATTCGATTATTTCTCTAATTGCTTTCAGCTGACTGTTTAAGCCTCCTATCAAGTCATAAGTTACTTTGATTAGGCCGTCTTGCTCTTTTGAATTTGTACGAATCTTTGTAAGGTTGACTCTTGTTGTTGAAGAAATAAAATAAAAAGTATTCGTATTGCGCATTGCTCGCAGGCTGGCTGATTTTAGCAGTCTCTCTTCATTGATGAGCTGTTTACTTCCTTCTCTGGCCGACTCAAAACTACATTTAAGACCTGTGCCTTCCTCTAACTCCAGTCCACTGCCATCCCCAACACTCTGTGTATCATCCAACGAAATGTCCCCAGCTTGATTTATAATTCTGTCAACAGATTTACAGGGAGTACTTCTTGATGCTGGGCTCTGGGGCTCTTCCAGATCCAGCTGGCTTAGCTGGAAGGATATATCGTGGTTGCTGGCTTCCACGCTGGATCGAGCCGAGGCCACGCCCTGGGCATCAGTGTCTGAGTCACTGTGAAGTCTTCCCAGTATCATGCCATCTGCCCCTTTCACTTGCAACACTTGTAATTTGCACAGTCGTCCATAAAAGGTACAATACAGAAAGTTGCCTGGTAAAACAATCTTGCCATCTAGAAAACAATTTATTAAATACATGTTAGTACAATTTTTCTATCAGTTTAATGTTTTTGTTTTTTGTGTATGTGTGTGGGGGTGATACTGGGGATTGAACCCAGGGCATTCTACCACAGAGCTACACACCCAGCCCTTTTTATTTTTTATTTTGAAACAGGGTCTTTTTTTTTTTT
>PVJS01021665.1:0-31285 GCA_004027185.1 Glis glis
CCGGGGATTGAACCCAGGGGCATTCTACCTCCGAGCTGCACCCCCAGCCCTATTTTTTTATTCTTTATTTTGAAACAGGGTCTCACTAAGTTGCGGAGGTCTCACTAAATAGCTGAGGCTGGCCGCGAACCTGGGATCCTCCGGTCTCAGCCTCCCAAGTACTGGGATTACAAGCGTGCGCCACCACGCCCGGCTCCTTCCTCATTTTTGATCACATAAAAAGTAAAAACATGATCCAGTGAGTTGCCTTTGATGCCCTACTCCTTTCTTTTTAAAAAAAAAATTTATACTTTTATTGGTGCACTGTAGTCTCATATCACAATGGAGTTCAGAGTGATAGTGACATACATGCACACAGCACTTGGTGACGAACCCATTTACACCACCCACAGCCGCCCTGGCTCAGGACTTTCACAAACAGTAGTTAAAACGTAGCGGACCTCACCCTACCAAGACTTAGAGCGCCACCTTTAGGCAATAACATGAACCAGTAGTGCAGTATCCTGAGCCACTACTTCTGTGTGAGGGGGTATAGCTCAGTGGTAGAGCGCGTGCTTAGCATGCACGAGGCCCTGGGTTCGATCCCCAGTACCTCCACTTCCTTAGTTTTCTTTTTCTTTTTTCCTTTCCTAGTTTCTCCTAACCAGTTAAAGATTGACGATTTTGTTTCTGACTCTTCTCATTTTTCTTTTTGTGCATACATAAACCTGTGCTTTTCCTACTAGCAGCGACTGTAAATTATTATCTACTTGTACAGTGGATCGTAACACTCTTTGGACCTCCCAACTTGACTGCTTCTGCACACTAGAGCCATTTACTGAAATAAAGGCAGCTGCTGCCGACCGCGGTGGTGCACACCTGTAATCCCGGTATTTGGAAGACTGAGGTTAGAAGTTCGACGTCAGCAGGCAGCAACTTGGCAAGACTTTTTTTTTAAAAAAGATGGGGGTCAACCGGGTGTGGTGGTGCACGCTTGTAATCCCAGTACTTGGGAGGCTGAGACAGGATTGCAGGTTCACGGCCAGCCACAGCTACTTAGTGAGGCCGTGAGACCCTGAGACCCTGTTTCAAAATAATTAAATAGGGCTGGGGGTCCTGCTCAGAGGTACAGTGCCCCTGGGCTCAACCTCCAGTTCCGCAAAATAAATAAATAAAATTAAAAATGGGGGTCAAACATGATAGGGCTGGGGGTGTAGCTCGGAGGTAGAATGCCCCGGGTTCAACCTCCAGTTCCGCAAAATAAGCAAACAAAATGGGACTCAAACATGATAGCGGTAGAAGACCCTTCTCCTTTGCTGTTATTTCCTATTATTACTAACAAGCAGGGAACAAAAAGACGGAAAAAGTAGGGGGTGGAAGCTCTTGGGAAAATTCCTTTAGATTCCTTCGCCTCCACCTCGTATTCCTTCCCCCACGTCCCTACACTTCTGCCACCCACAGAATCTTGGTTTGTCGTCGACAGGTCGGTCCAATTGCCAGCCAAGAGCCCTGTGATCACAGTCTCTCGATGAACAAGTGTTTAGGACACTAGCCAAGGCGGGAAAAAGATGCTCCTGGCGAAATTAGGAGGTTTCCAAAATCTCCAGTTGAGAAATCTATTTTCAGAAATAGAAAAGAACAGCTGGTTACTCTCAAAGTCTTGCCAGTCGGGCAAAAGGGTTACGTTTCCCTCTAGGACCAAAGGTTTTAGGGTCCGTCCTTTGTGCGTAAGGGACCTTCTGGCTTCCCACATCTGAAGACCAAGCCAAGAAGACCGGGCGTCCTCCGGGCAGGACCAAGCTCCAAGCTCTCTTTCCCTCGCTCCTCTTCACCTTCCTCCTCCACAATCACCTGTTTCTTCCTGTCATCCGCCTCTGCACCCAGTTTTCTTTGCCATCTATTATGTCTCTTTTATCTCCACTCCCTAGAGATCTCCCTCTGTCCCCATCCCACCGCTTTTTCGTAACTAAAATGTCCCCAGCAGCTCAGGGGAGCTCCACTGTACAGGTTAGCATCCTTACACAGGGATCAGGTGTGATTATCATCCAGGTGTAAGAATGATGATTGTCCAGAAATAATTGAAGCAACACCAGACCACACCATTCTCGACAGGGAGAGCCCAGAAGTGGCCCAGATAGAGGGCTCTGGCTTAGCTAGTTGAAGCTCCTGTCCTGGAGTTGGGTCCTAGAGGGAATGGTGCTTGTAATTGATTCCTGCCCCCCTCTCTCCCGAACCCCGAGAAACTAGAAGAAACATACTTTTAGTTTCTCCAAGAGAAGGAAATCAAATGCTATTTTAAAATCTTGACTTCAGTTTGTTTGTTTGTTCTTTTGGGGGGGACTGGGGATTGAACCCTCCGAGTTATGCCCCCAGCCCTTTTTATTTTTTGTTTTTGAAACAGTCTAGCTAGGTTGCTGAGAGTCTCACTACTTTGCTAATGCTGTCCTCAAACCTGTGATCCTTCTGTCTTAGCCTCCCAAGTACTAGGATTACAAGTGTGTGCCACTATTGTAATGCCAAAGGTCGAATGCCAGCAAAGGCTTTGGCAAAGAAAAATAAAACTGGTTCTGGTACATAAACCTAATACATGACTTGTGTACTTGAAATAGAGTGCAGAAAAATGATGCGCTATAGTTTTTTTTTTTTTTTTTGGCGGTACGGGGATTGAACCCAGGGGGCATTCTACCTCCAGGCTACACCCCCAGCCCTAATTTTTTTCCTTTATTTTGAAACAGTGTGCCACCACGCCCGGCTGCGCTATAGTTTTTAACTGACTGCTTAAGGGATGTTTCTCTTTCTGGAACTACAAGCAACGTATGTGTGTGTGTGTGTGTGTGTGTGTGTGTGTGTGTGTGTGTGTGTTAGTGAGGATGGAACACAGGGGCATTCTACCTCTGAGCTACACCCCCAGCCCGATTTTATTTTTTATTTTGAAACGGTCTAAGTTGCAGAGGGCCTAAGTTGCTGAAGCTGGCCGTGAACCTGCGATCCTCCTGTCTCAGCCTCCCAAGTACTGGGATTACAAGAGTGTGCCACCACGCCCGGCTATGTATATGTTTTTATTCCCCACCCAAACACCTTTGACTGCACCTGCCTTTGGAACCTTCGGTGTGGTGTATTAATTCATTTAAAGATTTAAGAGCAAAAAACTGAAGTTGGGCGAAGCTTTGTAGAAGGTAAGCAAGGATTTGAAATCTGCTATTTGCCAAAGCTCCCGAGAATTGACTTCAGCTAGACTTTTTGGGGTTGGAGGGTACTGGGGAATAGTGGATGATGTCTCCTATTACAGATTTTGAAGTGTACATTTCCTATGAAAGTCGATTTAATATGGAATTGAAATAACTGCTGCTCAAATTCAAGATCTGACTTTGGAAATCTACCTGTAGATTGTTGTATTTAAACTGTAAGCTATTCCGGCCAACAACAGCTAGCTCTGTTTAGTCTTCCAAATTATGCTTTAAATGTTCGTGTGTGACTCTAGGCTTCCCTGAGCACCACCTCCATTTGGCCAGCGTTCACTCTCTCACCCAGAAAAACTTGGGACCTAATGCTCCGCACCTCTGTCGCTTACATCCAATTCTTGGTGACTGAGGTGGAACAGAGAGCCAGGAGAACGGTGCAAGGAAACCAATGGGTAATCCCAGTACATGGGAGGCTGAGACGGGAGGATCTCAGGTTCGAGGACAGCCTGAACAATTTAGAGAGACTCTCAGCAATCTAGAGAGACCCTGTTTCAAAATAAAGAATAGAATAGAGCTGGGGGTGTAACACAGAGGTAGAATGCCCCTGGGTTCAATCCTTAGTACCACACTCGCGTGTACACACACACACACACACGAAGAACTGATGAAAGAAAGGCAGCTTTTCTGTTCCTCTGCCTTAGACAGCCTGTGCTCATAAAACTGAGACTCAAGGAAAATTTTTGCAGACTGCTTAGCATTATTACTGTTATTATTAATTATTATCTACTTTCTTTTCCTGTCCTGCTAGCTGGTGATGTTACCAAATGATAACCAGAGCAAATGGGTCTTTCAATGAGGCTGCGACTACGGGATGTCTCCTGGGGAGGACAGACTGACACTGACGGAGGGTGTGGTCTCTTCTTTTTCCTCTTTTTTTTTTCCTTCTCTGAAGTCCCGTGTCTTGGATGGCACTAAGGTCCGTGGAGTAGAAATAGCACAATATTAAAGACAATTGGTTGGGGTCTCTCCTCCTTAAACAGGAGTGAAGAGAAATGTGACAAAAATGTTTAAGGATAAGAGAAGGAAAAGCAGTGGAGGAGCCGGGGTTTGAACCCGGGGCCTCGTACATGCGAAGCACGCGCTCTACCACTGAGCTACACCCCCTGCTGGAAAAAGAGGGTTGGAGAAGAACTATAAAATATCTCCGTGGTGTGCAGTTGGTTTTTTTTGGTTTTCTTTTGTTTTGCTTTTTTTTTTTTTAGTTGGAGAAAATTTACTGGGTAAAATCCTATTACTTGTGAAATTAATAGACTGACTACTATCTGGTGGTTTTACTAAGACCCGAAAATTACGGTCGGATTTTAAAATTACACCGTTTCTGATTTTAGGATTTCTCCACTCTTGTTAGCTTGCCACGGTCCTTCACTCACAAGCAACCCGCTAGAAAGTTACTTTCCTCCACCAAAAAAAAAAAAAAGCCCAACTTTCCGGCTCAAATCTTCGGCAAGACGGACTCAAACGAAGCGCCCTTCAGTTCCGACGCAGCCGCCCGCTTCCCTCTTGGTCGGACGCCGGACCCGCATCCACTTTCCAGCTGCCTCTCGATCCGCATCCACGCACCACAAGTTGTGGGATTGTGTTTAATGCTGGCTCCACATCCCCATCTCTAACCCACCCTAAGGATTATGTTCACAAAGGATTTCATTAAAAAAAAAAAGTCACACGACTCTTCTCGCGGTGCTGGGGATGGAACAGCGAGGTTCATAGGTTTCTGGTAAGTGCTCGGCCACTGAGCTAGCGATCCCAGCCTCCCTACAAGTTTACACAGCGGAAAGTTTGCAGGGCTGGGGAAATGAACAGGGGCATCGGCCAGCACAGGGCAGGGAGGCAAGGTTGGGGAAACCAGCCACGCTAGCACAGTGGGAAGGCCTGCTAGATCTAGACAGCAGATACTTGAAAGAAGAAAGCCGAAGAGCCCTGGAAATCTTCAAAGAGTGCCACCCATGCATTCGAAAATGAGCAGGATCCTGTATAACACGGAGCAGATAGATGGGCTGCACTGGCTGGAGGGGGGAGAGCAGAGGTAATGGATGGAGCGCGCGCACGCGCACACACACACACACACACGCACACACACACACACACACACCTTCCCTTTGGGAGTACAGGCTGGGCTTTGGCCCCTAAAGAGTCTTTCGTTACAATTATGTCATACTCTGTTTTAATACTTTCATCTTCAACCAGGATTAGTATCTGGCATTTGCCATAAAGAGGGCGGTGGGTATAAGGAGTGCGCCCACGGACTGGCGTGGAGTGTGATGACTTCCACGTTTGAAGGTAAATTTGAACGTCCAGTGCACTGAAATACCTTATAGAATGTTTGTTTTAGGTATTTCTACCCAGAGCACTGCGCATTCTAGAATGCTTATGATTTTATCCACAGAACAACCAAGGGTGATTGTCCTCAATTTTACCCCAGATATTGTTGAGAAAAAAGGAGATATCGCAATCCCCGAAAGCAAAACAATGAGTTCCGAGTATAGCCCACCATAGTGGCTGATCTCGGAAAGGGAGGGTTAGCTTCCTGCCTCTGTAGTAGCACACACCTGGCGCTGAGCATGTTTCCGGACAGCTTCAGATACCGTGGCAGGGAAGGGAAGGAAACAAGGAATGGTTGATTTCATATGAGCCAATCCATTACTTGGATTTGTCTGAAAGTCAAGTGTTCCCCATCATGGAGGACGAATATCACTCTGTCTCCAAAATTAAAGGACATTGAAGGTGGGGCTTTCCTTTCTCTTTTTCCAGGCGCTTATGAAATAAGAGCCCTTGTTCACATCCATGTCTTTTATCCCTCATATGTAATTAAGGTTCATGAATACTTGTGTGTCCATAGTGTTCGGTTTTTCCAGGGACAGTTGGAATCCTCATAGCATCCTCATTTTTCCCGTTAGTGTCTTTAGGATTCGTTTGTATGGCTAAAGAAACTGTACACAGGTTTTGAATTTTCCCCCCTCTGGTTTGATCTCTTAAGTAGTAGTACACTACCATTTTACATGGTAGGCCAGGTGAAAAAACTGGTTAATTTGATGGCATTCATGATGCTAAGTAATCATGGGGTTTTTTGTTTGTTTTTGTGTGTGGTACTGGGGATTGAACCCAGAGGCATTCTACCTTCAAGCTACACCCCCAGAACAGAGTCTTGCTTATTTTGAAACAGTCTTGCTAGTTTGATGAGAGCCTCACTACTTGCTGAGGTTGTCCTCGAACCTGTATTCCTCCTGTCTCAGCCTTCCAAGTACTGGGATTACAGGCACGTGCCACAACATCCACCTTTTTTAAAATTATTATTCTCTCATTTCTTCCTTTTTCTATTACAGCAATCATGTTTACTTTGTGTAGGGTGTGAGTAAGGGGGAATTAAAGACAGAAAAGCAGGGGAGCTATTTCTTTAACTGAAGTTATGCGTGGTATAATACACTGGGAATGAATAAAATGTCAGGACTCATGGAAGTGCTGGGTTTCGAACCCAGGACCTCATACATGCAAAGCATGTGCTCTACCACTGAGATACACCCCCACAAGACTCATAGCTGCTTTTATTATTTAATTATACTCTGGAAAGCTTTTTGCCCTTTTCCTTTCTCTTTTTTTCCTTCTTTCCTTTTTTTTTTTTTTTTGCAGCTACGCTCAGAGGGTCACTGAACTATATAGATCAAATTGCTTTCTCACCAGCAATCTACAAAAGACCAAGAAGAAGACATCGTCCCCTGAAAATCCAGGAGGTACCTTGACATCCTACATGCAAAATGAAAATCATGTTTCCTTTTTTGAAATCAAGTGGTTTCTCCTGGATTTAATCCAGTAGAGAGAGAGAGAGAGAGAATATTCAACTCCTTTTTTTTTTTTTTGTGGTACTGGGGATTGAACTCAGGGGGATTCTACCTCTGAGCTACACCCCCAGACCTTTTTGTTTGTTTGTTTCTTTCTTTGTTTTGAAACAGGGTCTTGCTAAGTTGATGAGAGGCTTACTATTTGCTGAGGCTGTCCTTGAATCTGTGATCCTCCTGTCTCAGCCTCCCAAGTACTGGGATTGCATGCGTGTGCCCCCACATCTGGCTCAACTCCTTTCTCGCTCCTTCCTGCTTCTCAATTTCCAAGCAACTAGTGATCTACTTCCTGTCACTATAGATTAGTTTACACTTTTCAGAGTTTTTTATGTTTCAGTAATTGTGAATGCTTTTCAGGTTGGACTTAGAATGCTCTAGGAGCAAATCGTCAACTGGTATGCAATCCAGTAATCTTTCTCTTGGTGTAGCAATTACCCAAGATCCAGTTTAGTGATTTTAGATTTATCTCAGTTGACTTTTTTGTGCTTTCTAAAATTAGAGATACTGACATTAAAATTTCAAGATGTATCTCCAAGAGAGCTTGGCTATCATGAGAATGTTGCTCGGTGGTAGAGCACGTACTTTGAATATATGTATTTTCCATTCCATTTCCTGAATCTCTGTATCTCTGTTCTTTAGCTACTCACCAAACCCTCTCCTTTTCTCATATTTCTCTACTCACACAAATATGATCCAATGGACTCCCTTTAGTGCCGCCCCAATTGTATTTCAGAAGACAACAGCCAAAAGTAGACGAAAGACTAAAACAGGAGACAGAATCCTGACCCCACATTAACAGAAATTAGCCTTGGGTCTCATTTCTCAGCACCTTGGAAGGTTATGAAAGACTGAAGAACCAAAAGAGGAGAAAAAATAAGGAACTCAAGAAAATTTCCTTCAATTTTCTGAGTTGTGTCTGTGGAAGAGCAGAAAGGTCTTTTGAAGCCCTGTCACCTCTTTCGGGTCTCCCTCCTCCATCTCTCCATCCCGCTCTGCCAGGAATTGGATCCAATCAGCGTTTGTTGGAGACAATGGGTTCCAAATCTTTCTGAATGAGCGAATGCATTGGGTAATTAGTAACTCTTAAAAATCAGAGACATTTCTGAAAATGAAAATTGAAAATGAAAATTGAAAACAAAGTGTTAAAAGAGAAATGGAAGAAAGTATTACTAGTGGGTGGCCGAGATAGCTCAGTTGGGAGAGCGTTAGACTGAAGATCTAAAGGTCCCTGGTTCGATCCCGGGTCTCGGCAAAATGAGATTTTTTTTTTTTAGTCCATTTGAAAAAATCAGCGACTTTGCCAATCCATCTGTCCTTAACATTTCAGAGCTACATATTCTGGGACTTGTGGCTTCCAAAGAATCTTCGATGGGACTCTAAAACTGGCTCCGCTTGTTTCTCCGTACACGTGCCCAGCGGTGCCCAGGTATCACGGTGCCACAACGCTAATTTTGATGTGTAAAATAAAGATAAGACAGGAGTAGTGGCGCATGCATGCCTGTAATCTCAGTACTTGGGAGGCTGAAACAGGAGGATCACCGTTGGAGGCCAGCCTCAGCAATTTAGTGAGATCCTGTTTCAAAATAAAAAAGATAGAGCCAGCCCGGGGGGTGAGGCTTGGAGGTAGAATGCCTCTGGGTTCAACCCCCAGTACCACGATAAACGGACTCTAGAATTTGTGCTTAGAATTTACAGTTTTCATTTTTCTTAATTGGAATGGCATTTAATAGCAAATTTTAAAAATGCCATGACAGGCTGAGGGAAAGACAAAAAGAGAGAGTCTGCAAGAAAGAAAAAGCTGTGATTTTTAATATCTTGAATGGCACCCTGCCCCTGTTCTTTGAATAGGGGACTCTGTATTTTGATTTGGGGCTGCATTAAGTTGACACTCATGGTATGCTTTCACAGGTTTCACGAACACATCCAAGACTACTCACACCTCCATTTGAATTATAATTCCAAGAGCTCTGACGGGTATTGTATTAAAATTAATGCCCACGGTCTGTATTTCCTCTCTGAACTTTTAAATCGTCTTTCTGATTCTTTAGATGAAATCAAGATTGGAAGACCTGGGATGATAACACTGCAGGGGAAAATCCCCATGGAAGATGCAGTTTGGAAAAGAAATACCAAAATAGGATAGTATACTATAATCACAGACCTGTCCTTTTCTTTGCATTTATTTATTTATTTATTTTTATTGATTTATTTTTTTAAATATAGTCCTGTGTTGAGCAAATGTACCATTTTGTTTGCAAAGGCTTTGGATGATACCTGGTATGTGCATTCTGGGGTGGAGAGGAACCTTCAGTAGAAAAAAACAAAGTATAAGTTCCTCACAGGTGTCATTCCAAGGCCCCGCTGGGATTTGAACCCAGGATCTCCTGTTTACTAGACAGGCGCTTTAACCAACTAAGCCACGGAGCCCATGGGGCTGGCCTTTGCTTCACTTTTATTAGAGAGTCTAGGTACATAATGCTGTTAAATGTACCAAAACCTGAAGAATGACTTGTGAACTTTATAAAGATTTCTGGCCCACCACACAGATCCGGAATTAATTAGAAATAAAGGGGAAGAGCAGAAATCTTTATAATTGAGAGCCCTCCCCAGATGATTCTGATGGTCAGCCAGGTTAGGGAACCACCAGATTAGGAAGTCTTGTGGCTTTCAAAACGCTTCGCATTTGAATGTTCAAGTTCGTCACCTCTCCTGTACTTCCTTCCAGCACGTGGGAAGCAAGGACACCCGCTTACCTCTAGGACAGGTGGGCAGAATGAGTCCTCTCCACCCCTGCCCCCCATTCTGGCTTGGTTTTCCCAAGACGTTTCTGCATTTGCAAACATCTTTGTGATCATTTCATTGTGAATGGAAAGGCTGAACACTTCAAGGGCTCATGAATTTAAATCGCTCATGGAGCCGGGCGTGTGGTGGCAACACGCCTGAAATCCCAGTACTTGGGAGGCTGAGACAGGAAGATTGCAGGTCCCAAACCAGCCTCAGCTACTTGGTGAGACTCTGTTTCAAAATAAAGAATAACAAATAGGGTTTGGGGGTGTAGCTCAGAGATAGAATGCCCCTGGGTTCAATCCCCAGTGCCACAATAAATAAATACATAAATACATACATACATAAATAACTCATGGAGACTGGCGTGGTGACGCCTGCCTGTAGTCCTAGTACTTTGGAGGCTGAGACAGGAGGATCGCAGCCAACCTCAGCAACCTAGTGAGACCCTGTTTCAAACTAAAAATAAAATAGACTGGGGATGTAGCTCAGAGGTCAAACACCCCTGGGTTCAATGCCCAGTACCACAAAAACAAAACAAAAACAGCCGGGCGTGGTGGCGCACGCTTGTAATCCCAGTCTTTGGGAGGCTGAGACCAGAGGATCTGGGTTCGCAGCCAGCCTCAGCTACTTAGTGAGGCCTTCTGCAACTTCGTGAGACCCGGTTTCAAAATAAAGTATAAAAAATAGGGCCGGGGGTGTAGTGCGGAGGTAAAACGCCCCTGGGTTCAATCTCCGGTACCGCAAGAAAAAAAAAAAAACAAAGGAAAAAAAAACAAAACAACAACACAGACAAACAAAAACCCACGGGTTTTAGTGGGGTTTCCCCCCTATACAGTGATCGTTAGTCATTAGCTTGATTCTCATGATGGTGCATTTGTGGCGGAAGCCAGTGTGGTGTGTGAAAAAGCAGGATCAAGCAGCAGCCTCTGGGTTTGAGCATCACTAACATAGGTGATAGCCTTGTGGTTGGAATGCAAAGCTTGTATTTTCCTCATTATTCTTAGGAAAAGTTGAATCCCAGTGCCTATTTATCTTAGGTGACAGAGGATCCGATTTTGAATTGGAGGGTCTAACTTCCAAATCTGTTTAGGTTCAGATGCTTTCTCTCTGCAACCCCCTTAAACGCTGAGCTAGAATTTCATTTAAGGCCAATGTTCTCTTGAATAAACTATTCTGGGCAATTATTGCAATGGTGTCTTCTATTCTTAGCTCAAATTCTAAAGTGCAGAACTGTGGATGGAAGAAGCCAGAGCTATCCTAAAATTAGTCATAACTGGAGCTGGGTGAGGCTGTCCTCAAACCTGCGATCCTCCTGTCTCAGCCTCCAAAGTACTGAGATTACAGGTAAGCGCCACCATGAGACCCTGTTTTGAAAACAAGACAAAAAATAAGGTCTGGGGGTGTCTTGCTCAGAGGAAGAACGACCCTGGGTCCAATCCTCAGTAAACACACACACACACACACACACACACACACACACACCTACCTTATACAGAACGGGGTCTCACTGGGTTGTTGAGAGTTTTGGTATGTTGCAGAGACCAGTTTCGTCTTTGATCCTTCTGTCAAAATAAATGGCTGTGTTGCAAACTTACTACATTAAGGAAGGTAGCTATCTTTGGTGAATGTTATACTACTTGATACATACACATTCAAAGCAGGTCTTGAGAGAAAGTACACTTGCAACTCACAGAGATGTGCTAAAAACCTCCTCCTGCCGAGACCCGGGATTGAACCAGGGACCTTTAGATCTTCAGTCTAACACTCTCCCAACTGAGCTATCTCGGCTACTTAGAGGTAGTGTTTTCTACCATTTCCCTTCAATACTTTTTTTCAACTTTCGTTCTCAGAATGTCTCAGACTCTTGAGAATTGCTTGCTAATTGACCAATGCATTTGCTCACCCAGAAAAACTCGCCATCCATTGTCTCCGACGCACGCTGCTTGGATCCAATTCCTGGTGTGTGGGATGGAGAGATGGACAAGGGACACCCAAAACCGGTGACAGGGCTTCAAAAGGTCTTTCTGCTCTTCCGCAGACACAACTCAGAAAATTAAGGATATTAAAGATTTTCTTGGGTTCCTTATTTTCCTCTTATTTCAGTATTTTCATCTTTCACAATCTCTAATGATGGTGAGAAATGAAACTCAATGATGCTTTAACTTTGCTAAAAGAACACAATATACGTGACCCAAACACTCACCTCAATATTCCCAACTCACAGGAACATAACTGTCGGAAGAATTAACAAGTTTAAAATGGCATTTCTCTGGCAATCATCAAGAAGTCAAGCAACAATAAATGCTGGCGTGGTTGTGGGGAAATAGTAACTCTTCTACACTGTTGGTGGGATTTCAAATTAGTCGAGCCACTATGGTGATCAGTGTAGATATTCCTCAGAAAATTGGAAATGGATCCACCATATGATCCAGCTATACCATTCTGGGGAATCTTTCCAAAGGGGCTGAACTCAGAAAATCATAGTAATATATGCATATCCATGTTCATAGCAGCACAATTCACAATAGCCAAATTGTGGAACCAACCTAGGTGTCCATCAAGAGATGAATGCATTACAAAATTATGGGATATACACACAATGGAATTCTACTCAGCAACCAAGAGGAACAAAATAATGTCATTTGCAGGAAAATGGATGGACCTGGAGAACATCATGTTAAATGAGATTAGTCAGTCACAGAAAGTGAAGCGTCCTATCTTTTCTCTAATATGCAGAAGGTAGGGAGTAATCAGGACACCAGAGGGACTTCAGATAATGGAGGAGAAACTCCAGTGGAGCCAGGGAGGTGGTCTAGGGGAAGGGGGGGGGACCAATGAAGGAATTACTACCGGTGCTTTGTGTACGAATGTGAAAATACCAATGTCAATCTCAGTACTCTCTATGGGGAAGGGGGGAGGGGTGGGAGTCAGGGGAAAACTTACCAAGTGCTATGTGCATGTATCTCACTATTGCTGTGAACTACATTATGATGTGAGACTGTAATGCACCAATACAAGTAAAACACTAGCATTTCTCATGACAGCTGGATTTCTTTACAAAAGCTTTTTTTTTTTTAAAGAGTAGGGCAAAGGTGGGGATGCAGCACAGGGGTAGAGTGCCTGGCCTGGGTTAGAGAAGCCTGTAAAGCCAGGAGGAGCTGTGGTTGGTCCATTTGTTATCCACATAAGGAAATGTATAGCACTATGCAGTAATTATGCTGAGTTTAATTTTAGTAGAAAAAGAAGTGTGTCCCGAGAAAACAAATGTGTGAGAGTAGTGGATAGAAGACTTGAGGACAGTGGAAGTGACATCAATCATTTAAAAAAAAAATATAAGGCAAATGATTTTCTGTGCTTTTCCTGGATTTTTGATGAGTCTATAACGTTACTGGTCTTACTCTGTTGTTGTTGTTCAAAAAAATCAGCATCAGTTTAAAGCGACTGAAGAAATAAACTGCCTAAATAGTCTACATACAACTGCTACAGGTAAGAATATCTAATCCCAGTACTTGGGAGGTTGAGATCAGAGGATCCAGGTTCGTGGCCATCCTCAGCTACTTAGTGAGGCCTCCGCAACCTAGTGAGACCCTGTTTCAAAATAAAGAATAATACAAAAAAAAAATAGGGATGGGGGTGGAGCTCAGAGGTAGAAAGCCCCTGGGGTCAATCCCTGGTACCACCAAAAAAAAAAAAAAAAAAAAAGTCAAAAGGCAATAATTCATCCATTTTGTAAAACCCACGCCATCTTAGGGTTGAATGACTAAACAAATGGAAAGTCCCTAGAAGAAGAAAAAACAACCTATAGTTCCCAGAACATGACCTCTAGGTAAATACCACACCTCATGTTAATTGTCCCAGATTCCAGGGACAGATAACCCTTGTAACTGCCAGATTTAATGTCTGTAATTGTTCTCTCAACCCCACCTGCAGCTAATGAAATTCTGTGATTTGAGCTATATAAACTCTGTCCACATGCTGAACGGGACTGCCTCCCATTTAGGGGAGACAGCCCACAGCCGTGAATAAATGACTCTTCGATTTGGATACGAGCTTTGAGTGGCCTCTCTTGCGGCTCCCCTACAACACAACACGATATGCTCAAATGTTTTCCATCAAGTATCTGTTGATGAATAACACAATAATTATAGAATTACATTTTCCAAAAGTTTTTTCCTTTTTCTTTTCTTTTTTTTTTTGTGGTACTGGGGATTGAACCCAGGGGCATTCTACCTTCGAGCTACACCCCCCACGCCCCAGCCGGATGTTTTATTCTTTATTCTGAAACAGGGTCTAAGTTGCGGAGGGCCTCACTAAGAGCTGAGGCTGGCCGCAAACCCAGATCCTCCGGTCTCAGCCTCCCAAGTACTGGGATTACAAGTGCGCCACCACGCCTGGCTCCATAAATTTTTAAACTTGTTCAACTAAGCCTTTTTCTGTTCTTCTCCAACAGCGCAGGGTGGAAGCTCCGGACTGTCCAATGGATATCTCCTAGGGTCGTAGCCAGGGTTTTGAGAGATTGTATAAGATTATGATTACCAATTTCGGCCATTTAGATATCCTTAAGTTTAGGAACCAGTGGAGGGGTCTACCATACATGATTTCAAATGGGGTAAATTCTCTAACATAAGGGGTAAATCGTGCCCTTAGGAGGGCATAGGGAAGGAGGTTGACCCACCCCCTCGTCCGTCTCTAGGCTGAGTTTACTTTCCTTTAATGTTCTATTCATCCTTTCTACCTGGCCTGAACTTTGGGGCCTATATGTGCAATGCAACTTCCAATCAATTTTTAGGAGGGATGACACTTTTTAGATTATTTTAGGTATGAAAGCTGGGCCATTGTCGGAACCCCATTCCTAAAGGAAGGCCAAATCGTGGAACCAGATCATTTAGTAATCTTTTTATTACTTCTTGTGCTTTTCTCTTTTTGAGGGGAAAGCTTCTACCCAGCCAGAAAAGGTGTCTACAAAGACTAGGAGGTGGAGAAAAAGAGGGAAGGTTTTTTGTAGCCTGGGCCCCGGGGCAGCTGTGGTCCTGCAGCACTGGTTACTGGAGGTAGGGCAGCAGGGGCCTCCGGAGGGTGGGCAGTGAGGACCCCAGGGATGGGTCAGCGGAGGCGAGGGGCAGGACGGCAGGGGCCCTCGGAGGCAGGGCGGTGGCAACCGCAGAAGGCGGGACCGCAGGGCCCATGGGAACCAGGGCAGCGCGCCGCCCTGGAAGGCGGAGCCCTAGGGGTTACGGGAGACCGGGCAGCAGCGGCCCCAAGGGGCAGGGCAATGGGCTCCGTCGCAAGAAACGGCACCGAGGTTGCAAGGTGCGGGACTGTGGTAGCCGCCGGAACCAGGGCATAGGGTGTGGGCCGGGGCGCCACCGTGAAGGATTGCGCCGGGGCTGTAAGAGGCGGGCCTCGGCGGCTGCAGGAAGCAGGGCGCCAGGTGTGGGCACCGGTGCCACCCTGAAGGATTGCGCAGAGGCAGTAGGAAGCAGCGCACCAGGTGCGGGCACCGGCGCAACCGGGAAGGATTGCGCGGCGGCTGCAGGAAGCAGCGCGCCCGGTGTGGGCCCGGGCGCCACCGGGAAGGATTGCGCGGCGGGCGGCGTGGCTGTAGGGTCGGGGGCACGGGTGCCGCAAGCGGCCGGGCGAATGGCAGGGCGGGCACCCCAGGCGCAGCTTCGCCCGCAGTGACTACGGATCCAGACACCCTTACCGCTGAGCGGCGGTGGGAAAAGTCGCAGCAGAAGTGACGAGAGTGGTGTGGCGGAAGCGGGTGAGAGGAGACGCAGCGGAAGTGACGACATAGTGTGGCGGAAGCGAGGAAGGAGGCGCGGCGGAAGTGACGAATGTAGTATGGCGGAAGCGGGGAGAGGAGCCGGCAACTCCGAAGAAAAGGAGATATTCTGAAAAGGAAAGCTGAAAATAAGTAGCCAAGATAGCTTAGTTGGGAGAGTGATGCGTTGAAGATCAGAGCGTTCCTTGGTTCGATGCTAAGTCTTGACAAGTTTAGGCTTTTAGTCTCTTTCGATGGTATGTTACACCCCTGGGAGTGATGAGTGGAGTACTTAGTGTAATGACATTACTGTATTACAGTTATTCTGTAGTATAATACCCAGCAAAACAGTCACTTTCATCAGTATACTGATTTTTTTTTAATAGGAGCCGGGCATGGTGGCGCACGCGTGTAATCCCAGTACATTCGAGACTGAGACAGGAGGATCGCAGGTTCGCGGCCAGCCTCCCCTGTGAGTCACCCACACCCAGCCCTGCCACAATGTATTCTATTGTTAATTCTGTCTATTCAAAACTTCTGTATTTCTGATGTATTTTTCATTGTTAGCTCTCTGAATTGATTTCCTGGACTTTCCCTCAGCCTTCCTGCCTCAGCCTGCCACCTCAAAAGTGTTTTCATTTTCCTTGGAAACGGGCATGGGACCCAGGGCATTTTACCACCAAGTTGCACCAGACCTTTTTCTATTTTTTTTTAAATTTTGAAACAGAGTCTCCTTAAGTAGCTCAGGGTCTCACTACATTGCTGAGATTGAATTCAAACCTGCAATCCTCCTGTCTCAGCCTTCCAAGTACTGGGATTACAGGTGTGCATCAACAAGCCACAACTGAAGTGTGGTTTTGATTCAGTCTCAGAGAGCAGCAGTTACATAGTGCATTTCTCCAGACTGCCATTTTAAGAATGCTCTAGTAAATCCTGAATATTCTCTTGAAAATTCAATGCAAGGGGTGCCCTAACACCATTATTAATTGCAAACTTTCATATTTATTCATTTTACATTCTATTTTCAAGTTGTTTTTCCTCCAACTCCAGGCAATTTTAGAGCTATGCCCATGGAACCCAAGTGTGGCTGGTTCCTTTCTGAATTCCCAGACCTTGAATGCCTCCCAGTTCATGGAATGCACTCAAGGGTATTTATAAATGAACAAAGAAGCTGGGTGTGGTCGCTCTAATTTGTAATCCCAGTACCTGGGAAGCTAAGATGGGCGATCACAGGTTCACAGCCAGCCTTAGCAATTTAGTGAGGCCCTCCACAACTTAGTGAGACCCTGTTTCACAATAAAATTAAAATAGGGAGAGAGTCTGGCTCAGTAGAAGGCCCCTGGGTTCAATCCCCAGTAACATACACACACACACACACGCACACACACGCACACAAACACACACTCTGAACAAAAACCAAATCACTATTCCTAATTCCCCCTAATTCCCCTTCAAAAAGGGCCGTATCAGCCGGGCGTAGTGGTGCACACTTTTAATCCCAAGTACTTGGGAGGTTGAGATAGGAGGATCGCAGGTTCAAAGCCAGCCTGGGTAATTTAGCAAGGCTCTCAGCCACCTAGAGAGACGCTGTTTCCAAATAAGAAATAAAATTAGGCTGGGGGTGTAGCTTGGAGGTAGAATCCCTATAGGTTCAATTCCCAGTACCAAAAAACCAAAAAACAAAAGGGCCTTCTCAGTAGGGCCTGGTGGTGCACCCCTGTAATCCCAGTACTTGGGAGGCTGAGACAGGAGGATGGCAGGTTCAAAGCTAGCCTGGGCAATTTAGCAAGGCTCTCAGCAACCTAGTGAGACCCTGTTTCCAAATAAGAAATAAAATCGGGCTGGGGGTGTAGCTTAGAGGTAGAATGCCTCTAGGTTCAATCCCCAGTACCAAAAAAACAAAAAACAAAAACAAGAAAGGCTTTAACTCCCTGCTTGCCAACTTTGAATAAAGATATAGCTGCACAGTTGTCTGGACAATCCAATCAAAGTGAGCAGGGTGTGTCCCGGAATGAAGCCCAGGTGAGGCAGTGTCCCCGCTGTCAGGGTGTGTCCCTGGAATGTGGCCCCATTGGGTTCAGGAGCTGATTTTCTCCAGTGTGAAAGGAAGGAACTGGAGGAGGCATTTCCAGGGAGAAGGGCGCACTGTGCAGAGCAGGACTGGGAGAGGACCCACTTGCTGCTCGCCCGTGGACCTGCCTCCGAAGCTTCTGGCTTCCCATCGCCTCCAACTTTAATTTCCCGGTGAGTTCTCCAAACATGAGATGTGAGCCTGTTGCCCTTGGAGAGATGTGAGTCCTGCCAATGTTTGGACATTTGTCATACCTGAGCTCCATCCTAGGATCAGTAGATTTTATTGGATCAACAGCCAATTCACCTGTCTTATTTTCTATTTTGACTCTTAGAGAGCCTTTTCCATTTTTGTGTGATGTCTATTTTATTAGATCTGGGCTACTAGTAACTACTAGTGTTTGCTGGTTCCAAAATTGAATTTCCTCATAATTAAAATAAAATTAATTAAATTATATTTAAGCAAAATGAAAATGAAGAAGCTGAACCTCACATCCTTGGCAACACTAGCATATTTCGTGCATTCTACAACTACCTAAGTCTGATTGCTACTTTATTGGGGCAGACGAATATAGAGCATTTTCTTCAGCACAGAAAGTTTGATTGAGTTCCTTGATGCACATTATGTTTTTTTTTTCCAGGGGAGAAGAGTGGAGTTATATTTAATGTACTGTCAGCTCTGTTAATTTTATGGGTTTCATAAAATATTTCTGTGTGTGTGTGTGTGTGTGTGTGTGTGTGTGTGTGTGTGTGTGTGTTACTGGGGATTGAACCCAAGGGCATTCTGCCTCTGAGCTGCACCCCATTCCTATTTAATTTTTTATTTTGAAACAGGGTCTTACTAAGTTGTGGAGGGCCTTGCAAAGTTGCTGAGGCTGTTTGCAAAACTGTGATCCTCTCATCTCAGCCTCCCAAGGACTAAGATTACAGGCATGCACCACCATGCCCAGCATGAAAATGATTTTTTAGAAAACTGATTTCTTAGCCAGGCATAGTGGTGCATACCTGTAATCCCAGTATGTGGGAGGCCAAGACAGGAGGATAGCAGGTTTGGGGACATTCTCAGCAACTAATGAGACTCTCATCAACCTAGCAACACCTTCTATCAAAGTAAAAATAAAATAGGGCTAGGGGTGTAGCTTGGAGGTAGAATGCCCCTGGTTTCATTCCCCAGTACCAAAGGAAAAAAAAGCCAATTTATTTCTTTAAAATCATTTGATTGATACCTATTTTATTTCTTTTAATCCTTCAAAAATCAATGCAAATAATTTTTCTCCGAATATATTTTAGTATGCTTTTATTGAGTCATTGTAATTATATATTCGAATGAGGTTCAATGTGATAGGGACATACATGTTCTCCGCCCTTTCCTCATACATGTTCTTATGAGTGTCTTTGATAATTTCATAGATAAACATAGCAGTATTTGAAATGATTCCTACATTAGGTCTTCTCCTCTAATCCACCACCCTGCCCTATATTTGTAACTTTTTTTCTATTGGCAGGTTTACATGATGTATTTAACTATTATGTTTTATAATGTAACCTATAAAGTAGACAAGATTATTTAAAGGGAGAACTACCCACAGTTCTTAGTTACAGATTGAGTATTTATGGTGGTCGTTATTTGGGGTTTTAATTCATGTGAATGAAGAAGTTGTCTATTTCCTTTTCAAGTAAATTGTTCTCCTCCATCCTCATGTACAAACATGGCTGTGCACAGTCCAGTATGTACTTCACAATGACATCTTCCTCTTCAGGTCCTGAAGCTATCATGCACAACATTCTGGAAAATATCTAACTTCTTTCTCCTTTCTCAATTTGCTGCATTGTTATGGATGTACCAGATGTTGAAAATCAACCAGATTGGATTTTGACTTCCTTCCTTCCTTCCTTCCTTCCTTCCTTCCTTCCTTCCTTCCTTTCTTTCTCTTTCATATACTTACTTACTTACCCACTTACTTACTTTTTTTTTTTGTAGTGCTGGGGATAGACCCAGAGGCATTCTACCTCTGAGCTACACCAGAAGCCATTTTTATTTTTATTTGGAAACAGAGTATTACTAAATTGCTGAAGCTGGATTTGAACCTGCTATCCTCCTGTCTCAGCCTACCAAGTACTGTGACTACAGGCATGTACCACCATACCTGGCTGCATTTTGATTTTTATTTGTGTGTGTGTGTGTGTGTATGTAGTACTGGGGATTGAACCCAGGGGCCTTCTGCCTCTGAGCCACATCCCCAGCCATATTTTTTAATTTTTTTTATTTGGAAACAGGGTCTCACTATGTTACCGAGAGGCTCCCTAAGTTCCTCAGGCTGAACTTGAACCTGTAATCTTCCTATCTCAGCTTCCCAAGTACTGAGATTACAGGCATGCACTACCACACCCAGTTTGCATTTTGATTTCTTTTTTTTTTTTTTTTTTTTTTGCGGTACTGGGGATTGAACCCAGGGGCGTTTTACCTCCAAGCTACACCCCCGGCCCTATTTTTTATACTTTATTTTGAAACCGGGTCTCACGAAGTTGCGGAGGGCCTCACTAAGTAGAGAGAGAGAGAGAGAGAGAGACAGGGAGAGAGAGAGCGAGCTGAGGCTGGCCGCGAACCCAGATCTTCCGGTCTCTGCCTCCCAAAGTACTGGGATTACAAGCATGCGCCACCACGCCCAGCCTTGCATTTTGATTTCTAATAAACTGGGAGATGATAGACTTTTTTATTTATATACAAACACATTATTACTGTTTGTATATTTAAAACTATTTATGTGTGGGGGTGGGGATTGGGGGATTACCCGGGATGGAACCCAGGGGACTTCTACCTCCAAACTATACCCCCAGGCCTATTTTCTTTTGAAACAGGGTCTTGCTAGGTTGATGAGAGTCTCACTACTTGCTCAGCCTATCATCTAACCTACAGTCCTCCTGTCTCAGCCTCCCAAGTACTGAGATGACAGGCATGCGGCACCATGCCTGGCTAAATCTACTCACATTTACTTGAGTTGTTCTAGCTTTGAGATCTATGTATTGCTACTAGGTAAGAGGAACAAAGGCAAAACTCTTTTGTTTATGTCGTGTCAAAATCCTTATTCTAGGGAATAGCACACAGCCATCTCTGGTGTTGAGAATTGAGAGATCCTACTTAACTGCATCAGTTTTCTAGACCATAGTCTGAATCCAAAGGAAAAAGAAGACAGATGAGTGGAACCTGAGCACAGTTATTTCTGTGAATATAATCATTGGAGAACATAATTTTGTTTGGGAAATGATGGTCTCTAATACCACATCCAAGAACTAAGCAACTGTGTTCATGTTGTTTGGGGAGGACTACTGGGAAATGCCAAACCAGATGCTTCGTGGTGAGAAATACCCTTAAAATAGAAAGGTGATATTGAGGATACAGGATGGCCTCTCCCTGTTGGCTTCTTAAGTACATCCGGATGGAGAGTCCAAGCTTTGCAACCACCCATCCTGAAATACACACAGCCATGTCCCTCCTCCTGCTCTTGTGGGAAATTGATGAACATAATGTTGTCTGCACAGATGACTAAGTTAGAATCGCTGAGAACATTGTGTGTGTGTGTGTGTGTGTGTGTGTGTGTGTGTGTGTGTGGTACTAGGAATTGAACCCAGGGGTGTGTGTGTGTATATATATATAATTTTTTTTTGGTTGTCCTGGAGACTTCTTTTATTACTGGTTGGTGTTTGCTTTTCTGAAATATGACTGTATTTGGCTATAAGGTGTTTGGAGAGGTGAAGTAAACTGTTGGAAATAAGATGGCTTCTAATATCCCATATGACTTATACTCATAAGAGGTGGAGATTAGGGTACATTGGCACAGAAAGCCTGTTTGAAGACATGGAAAAAACCAGCATAGAAAAGCCAACCATTGATGTCTGCGAAGAAATGGCACTGAAGAACCTGTTGTGGTTTGAATCTGCTGTAATCATCTAAACCTCAGATGTTTATTTATTCATTTTTAGTTTTGGGGATTGAACACAGGTGATTTCTGTTTTTGAGTTATACCTCCAGCACTTTTTAAAAATATTTCAGTTTGAAACAGTCTCCTTAAGTTACTGAGGGTCTTGCTCTGTTGCTGAGGCTAGCCTGAAACCTGGTGTCCCCTTCACAGCCTTCAAAGTTCTGGCCCTACAGGGCAGTGCCACTGTGCCTGGCATGAAAATATCATTAGCTGATAGGTGTGGTGGTGGATGCCTGTAATCCCAGTAATTGGGAGGTTGAGACGGGAGGATGGCGGGTTTAAAGCCAGACTCAGTAACTTAGCAAGGCTCTCAGCAATTTGAAACTGGGAGGTAGAATGCCCCCGTGGTCAATACCCAGCACCACAGAAACAACAAACAAACAACAACCAAAAAAAAAAAAAAAATATATATATATATATATATAGAGAGAGAGAGAGAGAGAGAGAGAGAGAGAGAGCGCTAAAATCATGCTCTGAAAGGCAGAACATTTCTTTTTTTTTTTTTTGCAGTACTGGGGATTGAATCCAGGGTCATTCTACCTCTGAGCTATACCCTCAGCTCTATTTTTTTATTCTTTATTTTGAAACCAGGTCTCACTAAGTTGCAGAGGGCCTCACTAAGTAGCTGAGGCTGGTCGAGAAGCCGGATCCTCTTGTCACAGCCTCCCAAGTATTGGGAGTACAAGTGTGTGCTACCACGCCTGGCTTAAGGCAGAACATTTCAGAGGGGCGACCCCTTGACTGATCATGAGGGCTCCAGCCTCGTCAGTGGACTACTTCATCCAAATACTTTAAAACCTGCTGGGAGTAGTGATTCTGCTTTCAGACAGGGACTGATTTCTTAGTCATGTGCTCTGAGATGCAGTCAGGAAAGAGGCAGATACCTGAGGTCACCTGACATGGGATCATGCTGAGAAGTCATGGGGAATGGTGTGAGCCGTGAGACAGATGTTAGTCTCCATCAGCACATGCTGAAATTGGATTGTGTTTAGTTGAGCCGTAATAATGAACAAAGGATGATGTTTGGGAAGTGGGGTCAGTGGACTGGAAGTTCCTGAATGTTAGAAAAACTGGGTTTCCGTGCAATTTTCGTAAAAGCCCAAAACAGAAGATACTGCAAAGACAGGGCTGGGTATTGAATAGCCATATTGGAGGCATGATTCCAGCCAGGTTAACCTAGGGGTCATGTATCATTTAAAGTCTTTGAGTACAAGAGACAGAAAATAATTGAAATTATAGCTGTGTCATCTTGTAGGCTGGTAAATTTATCATGTTATTAGAGTTTCCAAAATCTGTGTTTACATCATTTGTGAAATTGGGAAATAACCTGTATTAATCACGGTTTTGGGGATTAAGTAAATATATAGAAATCTATAACTACAGAATCAAATTTGGTAAAATTCTATTTTTCCGACTTGAAGTGTAAATGATTGAGTGAATTCTGCTTTTATGCATGGCACATCACAATTTGTCTGGTGTGGGGATGTTCAGGGCTTGATTGGCAGGAAGGGTTCCATCGGTACCTCCAAGTGGAGCAGGGCCTGACTGGATTCCTCCCTTCCTAAACCAGACCCTGACATGATTGATGTGCAGCTCCGTGAGAGGTGGGTAGATCGAGCGCATGGTTGAGGGAGTGTTGTAGCAAGTGAGACTGGGACTTCATGACAGGTGGGTTGAAAACCATGCAAAAGTGGAATCTCAAGGTTTCTTTCTTCGTCCACAGATTCTCTTTCTTGCTGCTGGACTGTCTGTGAGGGGACACCCCGAGGAGGAGAAAAGAAACGGAATTAATGGCAATGCCTGCACTGGTGAGCAGAGAGGAGTTTTCTGTTGAAATTACACCCTTGCTGACAGTAGATGCCCAGTGACAAGCAGGAGGCATGACCTAGACTCTGTGGTGCTTATCATGCATCAAGAGCCCATCGCAATCTAATCAACTTCCTACCATGACATGAGTGCACTCTAGTGGCCTTATGGTTGTGTCCCTGAAGAAAACACTAGAGAATTTTCACCTATCATTCCCTGCATGGCCTCCTTGAGGAATCATGGGCTGATTCATTATGCATTCAGTGCAATGCCTTTAGGATTGTGGTGAGTGCTGGTCACAGAAATGAGGAAAGAAAGCCGGGCGTGGTGGCGCACGCTTGTAATCCCAGTACTTGGAAGGTGGAGACCGGAGGATGCAGGTTCGCGGCCAGCCTCAGCTACTTAGTGAGGCCCTCTGCAACTTTGTGAGACCTGGTTTCAAAATAAAGTATAAAAAAATAGGGCCGGGGGTGTAGCTCGGAGGTAGAAGGCCCCTGGGTTCAATCCCGGTACCTCCAAAAAAAAAAGAAATGAGTGAAGAGACTGTTTCAGCCAGTAGAAAGGCAGGTGTTTCAACAGGTGAGCAAAGGCACCCCTGGACCACAGGTTTTGAGACCCATGCTCTATGGAGAAAACATGGAAGGAGCTAGACAAGAGAAGGCAGGAAAACTCATTTACTTTTTCTATTTTTTTTTTTTTGCAGTACTGGGGATTGAACCCAGGAGCTTTGTACCTCCAAGCTACACCACCAGTCCTATTTTTTATTCTTTATTTTGAAACAGGGTCTCACTAAGTTGCAAAGGGCTGCACTAAGTTGCTGAGTCTGGCCACGAACATGTGATCCTCCAGTCTCAGCCTTCCAAGTACTGGGATTACAAGCGTGTGCCACCATGCCCAGCTTCTACTTTTTTATATTTTAAACGTCAAATTTGATGAAATACAATAGGAGTTTTGAATGTTCCCAGACAGGTAAAAGCCATGGACATTTACCTCCTTGAACATTCTCCTTACCTCTCTGTAATTAATCATTTCTTCTATTGCATAACTGGAAGTTGTGCATACGAAGTTATGAAGAATGAGCTGAGGGTGTGCCCTTTAGAATATAATAGGGGAGCAAGTGCAGTTGATAGAGTAAAAGTGAAGTCCTGGACTATTTTTTTTTTTTTTTTGCGGTGCTGGGATGGAACCCAGAGACATTCTACCTTCGAGCTACACCCCAGTCCTATTTTTTTTATTCTTTATTTTGAAACCGGGGCTCACTAAGTTGCAGAGAGCCTCACTAAGTAGCTGAGGCTGGCCGCGAACCCGGATCCTCCGGTCTCAGCCTCCCAAGTACTGGGATTACAAGCGTGCGCCACCATGCCCGGCTTCTGGACTAATTTTTTAAAACCTGGACAGATAAACAATAAAGAGGCTGGGCATGATGATGCATACATGTAATCCCAGTACTTGGGAGGCTGAGATAGGTGGATTGCCATTTCAAAGCTAGCATCAACCTTTTAGTGAGGCTTTCAGCAACTTATTGAGATCCTGTTTCCAAATAAAAAATAAAATAGGGCTGTGAGTGTAGCTAGAAGGTATATTACCCCTGGGTTCAATCCTCAGCATCACAAAAACAAAGAAATAAACATAATAATAAGCCAGATGTGTGGCTCATGCTTGTAATCCCAGTACTTGGAAGGCTGAGACAGGAGGACACAGGTTCACAATTAGCCTAAGCTACATAGTCAGGCGCTCCACAACTTATTGAGACCATGTTTCAAAATAAAGAATACAAAATAGGGCTGGGGGTGTAGCTCGGAGGTAGATGTCCCTGAGTTCAATCCATTGTACATCAAAAAAAGAAAACAAAGAATAAAAAATTGGGCTAGGGTATAGCATGCAGGTAGAATGCCCCTGGGTTCAATTCCCTGTTCTGCCAACAAATAAAAATAAAAATAAAGGGGCTTTTTTTTTATACTTGCACAGAGAGACAAGTTCTAGGTACCATAGAGACATTATTGAATAGTGTTTGACATTGCCATACAAAATTGAGAATGACAGGTGCCTACCTCAGGAATGGTGAGGCTGGGAGTCTCGCTGAGTATGCATCTGTCAGACGCATTGACCTGTGCTGCTGAATTGTCCATTCTTCAGCCTTATTCTGAAGCCCTGAGTCATATCCAGGGGAGAGTGACTCTGTCCATGGACCCCAAGATATGTGCAACTGGTTCAAATCCCAAGGATTCTAGAAAATGCTTCAAGCTTCTCAGCACTTTCTATGACTGTAGACCAGTGGCCTCTAAAACAAGTTTTCAACATGTGAAACTTTTTAGTGGTCCTCTCAAAGCTCATGAGAGATTATTAAATCATTTCATGTATGAGAATTCTGATGTACATCTAAGAAAATAATTTAAAAATAGTCATGGTGCAAGAGTGGCATGTCATTGATATGGCTTGCCTCATAATGAGTCTGTAAAGTTACACAGTTGAGACAGATATGTTGGCAAATGCCTGTAATCTCAGTACTTGGGAGTCTGACACAGGAGGGTCCAAGGTTCAAAGGACAGTCTAAGCAACATAGCGAGATGCTCAGCCACACACGGAGCCAATATTTCAAAAGAAAAAATAAAATAGGCAGGGATTGTAGGACAGAGGTAGAATTGCCTTTGGGTTCAATACCCAGTTCCCCCTCCCTCGAAAAAAAGTTATTTAAAATGAACAGAAAAGTGTTTTTGGTTAATCATTTTCAAGTGCATATTTTATAATAACCATTCTGAAGTCTTAAAGATTTTCTGTTCTCTTACATCACTTACATCTCTTACATCACAACTCATCTGAAATCCCTTTATTATAAATATTATGAAGGAGAGGGGTCTCAGTCTCTGTGAGCGCTATTGAAAGTTCTCTGCATGCTGGGCATCCAGGGACTGGTCCCTGAACTCAGTGTGACCTCCCTATTCTCACTTGTTCCCTCTGCCTCCATGCTGTTGTCTCCACCCTCCTAATGTGGAAAATGGCATCACTGCTCTGTCTAAACTGGAATGTCTATGATGTTCTAGGTGCCAATGACCATTGAAGATGTGACCATAAAGTTCACCCGGCAAGAGTGGGCCTTGCTGGACTCAGCCCAGAGGAAGCTGTACAGAGACGTGATGGAAGACATCACCAACCATCTAATATCCCTTGGTGAGTGCTGAAAAAAAAAAGACCTAAATATCTCTTCAATCCAAATATCTTGAATGTCCATGTAACATTCTACTCTAATCACAGCCTTAAAGCTTTTACGGAATTTATAATTAAAAGAAATAAAATTGTTGCTTTACACTTTATTTACAACTACTGTTTCATCACATCGTAATGTGCTCTCGAAGATTTCCTTTTTATTTTTTTTGCGGTATTGGGTGCTATATTTACTCTCATTTTTCCCCATAGCTGACTCAGGAGGCGCCGAAGGCTGTGCAGCGGCATGGGCCGTCTTCTCTTGGGGGGACTCTTTAACGACAGGGAAAGCTTGGGTCTCACGGAGAGGTTCTAAATAAGCTTTAATGAGAGCCCAAGTAGAGAAGACGGTTACTGGTACTTTCATTCCCTGATGTCGATATTTTTTTATATCCTACTGCTTGACAGAAGCTCCCCCCTGCTTAAGCAAACAGCAGAGCAAATTACATTGATGTGACATATCAGACGAAATATTCCCCATGTTACCCGACCTGTAAAAAATAAATATATCCCTTTCAAACCGGTCGCAACCTGGCAGTTAAAGGGGTGCGAGTGACTTACCGAAACTCTGGGGTTTCACGGAAACTCTGAGGCTTCCAGTCCCGATCCGAGAGCCGCACGTTGGGCACTACTTATTGCGGTAACTCCGGCGGAAGATCTACACCGTGGTTCCTGCCACGGAAGGTCGCTGCACCAAGCAGGTTCCTGACAAAACAGCCTGTGGTTCCTGCCACAGACGGTCACTGCACCAAGCAGCTTCCTGACAAAACAGCCTATGGTTCCAGCCACAGGCTGTCGCTTCCCAGACAGCTTCCTGAAGCCTGTGGTTCCTGCCACAGGCGGTCACTGCACCAGGCAGCTTCCTAACAATGGTCTTCTCACACGAAACAACATGAAGTCTGATATGGTAATTTGCAAAATAGTCACATTTAATAATCGGGGGGTCGGGGAGGAGATAGAGATGGCAAATTCTCCCGGAGCTCTATGTCCAGGGCCTCATTTTTATAGGAATTTTAAAAGTTAATCAAACCCAGGAATCAGCAATTATCACAGGTTGCAGTAAAAGTTAATCAAACAGAGATCAGCAATAATCTCAGGTTTCAGTAAGGATTAATCAAGCAGGGATCAGCAATTATGTGACAAGCCAAGGGGAAGGAGGGATTGACCATTAGCACCTTGAAGATTACACCAGGTCCCTTGGAATGTGTCCGTTTGTGGACAGATCCCACCCAGCCAAATACCAT
Organism: Glis glis; assembly: GCA_004027185.1. Lineage (NCBI taxonomy): Eukaryota > Metazoa > Chordata > Mammalia > Rodentia > Gliridae > Glis > Glis glis. The sequence continues at coordinate 27,904 of PVJS01021665.1, forward strand.
GTATCCAAACTGGGCTGGTCCAAGATGATAATCTCAGTGTGCTTCTAAAACAGGTCTCGGCCTTCAACAATTGGGGATTGAACCACGGGGCATTCTACCTACGAGCTACACCCCAGCCCTATTTTTTATTAATTATTTTGAAACAGGTTTCACTAAGTTGCAAAGGGCCTCACTGAGTAGCTGAGGCTGGCCACGAACCTGCAATCCTCCTGTCTCAGCCTCCCAAGTACTGGAATTACAAGCCTGCACCACCACACCCGGCTTTTCTTGAAGATTTTAATCCTACTCTTCTAAAGAAACTTCAATATTTTCTATTATCTAATTTTTATTTTCCTCTTTAACTTTGACTGGTTTTGATGATAATGCAAATTTATTAGAAGAAAACTCAAAATCCACTTTTATCTTTCCCATGAATAGGGTATCAGTTTTGCAAGTCAGATGAGATCTTCCACATGAATTGCTCTGAAGTCAGCCATCAGGAGATTATTGACTGTGGAGAGAGGCCATATTACTGTCATGTATGTAGAAATGGCTTTCCTCACATCTCTGACATTACAGAGCACAGGGGAACTCACACTGGGGAGAAACTGCATGAATGCCACGTGTGTGGGAAAGCCCTCAGTCAGTGCTCCGCCCTTCAACAGTGCAAGGCGACTCACACTGGGAAGAGCCCATGCAAATGCCATGTGTGTGGGAAAGCCTTAGTTTGTACTTCTGTTCTTAAAGCGCATATACAGACTCACACTGGAGAGAAAACATGTGAATATAGTGTGTGTGGGAAGGCCTTAAGTCCATCTAGTCATCTCAGTGAGCATGCAAGGACTCACCCTGAAGAGAAGCGACATGAATGTCATCAGTGTGGGAAAGCCTTTAGATTTCCCTCTGCCCTTCAACTGCATATTCAAACGCACACTGGAGAGAAGCCCTATGAATGCAATCAGTGTGGGAAAGCCTTTTGTGATCACTCTACCCTTAAACGGCATGCTCAAAGTCACACTGCAGAGAAGCCATATGAATGCAATCAGTGTGGGAAAGCCTTTAGGAGTACCTCTGTCCTTAGAGTGCATATTCGAACTCACACTGGAGAGAAGCCCTATGAATGCCATCTGTGTGGGAAAGCCTTTAGCAGTACCTCTGTCCTTAGAGTGCATATTCAAAGTCATACTGGAGAGAAACCCTATGAATGCCATCTGTGTGAGAAAGCCTTTAGGAGTACCTCTCACCTTAGAGAGCATGTTCGAACTCATACTGGAGAGAAACCCTATGAATGCAATCTGTGTGGGAAAGCCTTCAACTCATCCTCTACACTTAGACAACATGAGAGAACACACACAGAAGAGAAACCACATACATGCCATGTGTGTGGAAAAGCTTTCTCACAATTCAAATCCCTTAGAGAACACAAGGTGATTCACACTGGAGAGAGGCCATACAAATGTCATCTTTGTGAGAAAGCCTTCAACTCGTCCTCTAACCTTAGACAACACGAGAGAACACACACTGGAGAGAAACCTTATGAATGCCATCAGTGTGGGAAAGCCTTTACCACATCCTGTACCCTTAGAAAACATGAGAGAACACACACAGGAGAGAAACCTTATGAATGCCATCAGTGTGCACAAGCCTTTCCCACATCTTCTAGCCTTAGACAACATGAGAGAACACATACTGGAGAGAAGCCCTATGAATGCCATCTGTGTGGGAAAGCCTTTAGGACTACCTCTGACCTTAGATTGCATATTCAAACGCATACTGGAGAGAAGCCATATAAATGTAATCTGTGTGAGAAAGCCTTCACCAGGCCTTCTAGGCTTAGCCAACATGCTCACATTCACACTGGAGAGAAACCATATGAATGTCATCTGTGTGGGAAAGGCTTTAGGAATACATCTCACCTTAAAGAGCATATTCAAACTCACACTGGAGAGAAACCGTATGAATGCCATCTGTGTGGGAAAGCCTTTAGAAAGGCCTCTCACCTTAGAAAGCATGTTCAAACTCATACTGGAGAGAAAACCTATGAATGCAGTCAGTGTGAGAAAGCCTTCAAGTCATCCTGTACGCTTAGGGAACATGAGAGAACACACACAGGAGAGAAACCACATGCATGACGTGTGTGGAAAAGCTTTCAAACAACTCAAAACCCTCAGACAACACGAGGTGATTCATACTGGAGAGGCCATACAAATGTCATCTTTGTGAGAAAGCCTTCAACTTATCCTCTAAACTTAGACAACATGAGAGAATACACACTGGAGAGAAACCTTAGGAATGCCATCAGTATGGGAAAGCCTTTAGGAGTACCTCTGTCCTTAGAGTGCGTATTCGAACTCATACTGAAAAGAAACCATATAAATGCAATCTGTGTGGGAAAGCCTTCAATTTATTCTCTACACTTGGAGAACATAGGAGAATGCACACTGGAGAGAAATTTAATAAATGCCATGCTTGAGGAAAAGCCCTTACCACATATTCTCGACTTGGAAAACATTTGGAGAACACAACGCAGAGAAACCAAATTACTGCCACGTATGTGGGAAATCCTTCAGCCAGCTCTCTGAACTTATAAACCTTGACAGAACACACACGAGAGAAACCATGTGAATCCCATTGGCGTGGGAAAGTGGTTAGCCAGCTCATGTCCCTTGAATGACACAAGATGTTTCACACAAGAAAGACGTCGTACTAATGTCATCTCTGTTGGAAAGCCTGTAGTTATACCTCTGATGATAGAAAGCATAATTGACAGACACAGGAGACAGGAAGATTGCAGGTTCAAGACCAGCCTCATCCAGTTGACAAGACTCTCAGCAACCTAATGAGACCCTGTTTCATAACCAACAAAGAAGCCGGGCATGGTGGTGCACGCTTGTAATCCCAGTACTTAGGAGGCTGAGACAAGAGGATCCGGGTTTGCGGCCAGCCTCAGCTACTTACTGAGGCCCTCCGCAACTTAGTGAGACCCAGTTTCAAAATAAAGAATAAAAAATAGGGCTGTGAGTATAGCTCAGAGGTAGAATGCCCCTGGGTTCAATCCCTAGTACCAAAAAAATAAAAAAATAACAACAAAGAAATAAGGACTGGGGATGTAGCTTGGAGGTATAAAATCACTAAATTCAATCCTCATTACCACCATGAGGAGGAGAAAAAAGGAAATACAATTGAACTCTCAGTGCTGAGAATCATTAGGAATGTCATCTTGTAGGGAAGCCTGCAGTTGATTTGATGGCCTTCCACAGCATAACAGAACCCACAGTGGAGATAAATAATAAGAAAATCATGTGTTTGAGAAATCCCATTGTCGATGGGCTGAGATTGACGAGAAGAGAGAGCACACACTGGAGAGAACCTGGAATGCAAACAGTGGACATTCGGACCTCGG